>JBBPUA010000009.1:0-69016 GCA_038094355.1 Afroboletus lepidellus | reverse complement strand
GAAGAAGCCATAGATGTTCTATGGGGTTAAGATCTGGGGACTGAGCAGGCCAAACCATGACCTCAAATCCATGGTCCTTAAACCACTCCCTGACCTTCCTACCAGTATGCTTGGGATCATTATCTTGTTAAAAAATAATGTCTTCTGGAGATTTCCCAAAATCCACTAGAGTTTGTTGGAGCTTATCCTCTAGAATCTGCACATAGAGGTCAGCATCCATCTTACCATCAATCTTGCAAGCAAATCCAACTCCTTCCCAGGTCATACAACCCCATATCATTACTGATCCTCTTCCAAACTTAACAGTTCCCTGCACCAACCTATCACTTAGACCCTCTCCTGCCTTTTTCCATGTCCATCTCTTGCCATCTGACCTAATGCAGTTAATCTTGGTTTCATCAGATCATATAACATGCTTCCAGTCCTCTATAGTCCAATGCTGGTGGCTTAAAGCAAAGTCCAATCTTTCCCTTCTATGATGTTGGGAGAGAAGAGGACATTTTTTCTTTATCATAGCTTTCATTCCTGCTTTTTTCAAGTGCCTCCTAATGGTCTGGGGGGAGATAGATTGGTTCTTGACATCCTGGAGTGTTTTGGTAACCTGGACAGCATTCTCAGCCTTTCCAGTTCCAATAAGATGAATAGCATGGTACATGTCAATGGAAGTAATGATGGATGGATGACCACCAGAGGACTTGGGCAGGTCAGAACAGTGTTTGGAGCGAAGTCTACTGATGGTTGATTGGTTAAGACCAGTAGATTGAGCAATTTGATGGGTTGAATGACCCAATTGAAGAAGGGAGATGATATGAGTAGTTTGTTCAAAAGAAAGGGATTTCATGATGGTGGAAGTGGAAAAAGCAATTGAGTTTTGGCTTGTTTACATCATGTTGAAGTATTATGCATCACATGACCCATTGCTTATGTAATATCTGATCTTTATATATAAGTCTAATAGTTCAAAATATCAGCAACAAAACTGATGCAATGAGTACTCTCTTTTAATTTTGGAATATTTCCTGATACGGTAAGAATTACCTAAGCAATGTATATACTTTTAGAAAGCCCTTGATTAGAGCTATCTAATGATATCTTGGTTTATGATCATAGCTTTAATAGTTCTCTAGATATCTGCCAATCAATCAAAATGATGCAAACATTGCATCAGTTTTGTTGCTCAGTGTATATCAATCTGAACCATCAAGTTTTCGACCTCGTTCCCCCCTCTCTCAATGCTTTTATGGAGTTATGCTATGACCAGCTTGGTTGCCCTCTTGTTGGTGGTCGACCATCTGGGGAATATACCTTGAGCTGCTTCACCTACTGCGTCAATATCAAGATGTGGCACAAACTCTCAAAGGACTTGGAGATGATGACATTCACATGGACGATGAGGTGCCACTTGTTCAAGGCCTCAAGGATTTGCACGAAAGACTGGGTTATTTAGGTGGAGTTGCTAACAGAATGGGTCTGCATATGGCCAAGTCCCATTGCACCTGACCTAATGTTGACTACTTTCTCTAGAAGTGGAGCACATACAGCAACTTGACAAACTCTTGGCAGATGAGCCAGTGGTTGATGGAGCAGATAATGAAATTGATGCTGGACCATCTCTTTGGGTTGAGTCCTTTTCCTCTGAGTCAGATGAGGAACTTGATGTCGAAGTGATCTTGTGATTTTGGGGCTGTTGTCAGTGTACTATACAAACTTTTGTTACATGTTTAGTCCTACTTGAGCGTGTGCCGATGTTCCCCAGCCCAGTTACCAAGGCTACACTCATCACCCCAAGAAAAAGAAAGACATTGGAGGTGTTTGGTGTTAGTCCGGTGACCAGCCCGTCTATGAGAGGTTCGAGTGTTGTCATGTGCTGCGATCCTGCGGATGAGGCAAACCGTTGATAGATGGTCTGGTAAAAGTCGTTCGCGTTTCAAGGGCTGTGCGGATTCACATGCGCATGTGACCTACAGCCAATGAAAAACGAAGATATTATCGCCTGGAAAATGCAGAATTAAATAAATCAAATTGAATTATCGTATGTGAATGATCGTGACACGACTTTCGACTCACCTCCCATGAACGTTCGCTCCTCATGTTGATCACGAAATGAATCCTACTGCATCCGTTACGCCGGCCGTCCTTAATTACAGCTTAAACGAACTCCGGCAGCATGCGCTCGAAGACATTGAGAGCCAGCTTCCTAATGATTATATCACAACACTTTCGCATAATGACCAAATAGATGCTCTCCGAGCCTGCCTAATCATCTACTGCCTGACATCGCACACTATCGTACCTCGTGTCTTCCAGCTCCAGTCTGCTCTTTCCATGCTCAATGGCAAGGATACCATGGTCACTGTGGGAACTGGCAGCGGAAAGACTCTGTGTCAGCTAATCCCGATGTTACTTCGACCGGACGCACTTGTGGTGACGATTTCACCTTTGAAATGACTACAAACATCACAGGTACGATCTTCTTGAGTCTGATATCTCGTAGGGTATTGTGATTCTAGTGACTGGTACGGCTAGGTGCAAGAGTTTGTGAAGTATCACGTCAGAACGATTGTGATCAATGACAATACCCCGAATGATCGACTGCTTTGGGAGGTAGCACGGCTTTATCCCATTTTTAACATGCTCACTAACAAGATAACATCGCATTAAAGTCCATTCAACGAGGGAGTTACCAGCATTTAATCATCTCACCCGAGCAGCTCAGAATGTACAATGATCATTTACCCTGGTTAGCACGACTTATACGAGAAGATCGGTCGTTTGCGAGAAGGATATGCCGTGTCCACGTCAATGAAGCTCATAATATCTATACTGCCGGTCTTGCGCACCATGGTGAGGAAGCCTTTCGCCCAGCTTATGGTCGGCTAGGGGAGCTTCGAGCTATTCTTCCCAATGGAATACCGTTCCAAGCACTCTCTGCAACCTTCCCGCCACACATCCGCCAAGCTGTTATACATGAATTGATCATGGGCTCAGATCACATCATGATAAGTCTCTCCACCAATCGCCCAAATATCATGTATGCAACAATGCAAGTCATCGGGGGTTTGTGCAATTTCCAAAACCTCAACTGCATCATACTGATGAACTTTTCCCCACCCATGGACATTCCAAAAACACTCGTATTCCACGACTGTAAGCAGGAAGTTGTCAATGCAGCTTGATATATCAACTCCAGACTTCCGCAACCCTTAAGAGACCAGGGAATCGTGAAGCACTACCACAGTGACATGTCAGCTGAGTATCTTCAAGACATGTTTGACGACTTTGCAAATCTGGATGGCCAGTGTCAAGTTCTTCATGCTACTGCTGGAGCATCGACAGTGAGTTACACGTAGGATTAGATACACATCTAATTTGCCCAGGGTTTGGACATTCGAGGTGTTCAGGTTGTCGTTCAGTATGGAGTATGCAGCAACATTGCCGAACTCATTCAGCGAGCTGGACGGGCTGTTCGCAATCCCACGATGCAAGGTCTGTTTCTTGTTATGTATGAGCCTTGGGCCCTGGAGACGAAACTTGAAACCTGCCATCTCCACCCCAACAAGCCGGATCGACCACTGTCATCTCCTCAGGCGACAAAGAAAACCCTGTCAAAACAAGATCACACAGGCTCTGCAATGATCCAGCTTGTTCAATCCACAATGTGCATTCGGGAGTTTTTTAACAAGTATCTCAACGATTATACCTCTTCAGGTATTGGAAATGCAAATAGCTGTAGTTTGTTTAGTACTGATGGCACATAGCTCAGCAGCACCATGCTCTGTGGTGCTGCGATTGTCATCCAGGCTCAGGTTTTAGACTTGCAACCTATTTTCTTGGAGAGATCTTCACTGGTCAGCTTGACAAGGAGACTCAAAAAGCGACCAAATGAAAGCGAACTCAGTACCGTGAGCAGAAAAGTCGTCCTGCTATCTTCGATACTCTTGAAGCTTGGCAAAACAATGTTCATGTTCAAGATCCCCAGCACTTCGTATGACCCATAACATGGATACTTGACGATGACAGTCTTGATTTGCTTTCTAAGATCCACCCACAGGATATCAACACTCCACAAGATGTTGTGGATCTCTTACACAAAACAATGGAGTGGGGAACTGTGTTCGCACAACTGATCTTTGATACTATCAGACAGTTTGATCGAGCACGTGTCAAAAGACGCTTTAATGAGGTAATTCGAGAAAAGCAGCTCGAACGAGCACTTCTGCATGTACAAAAGCTGTAATGTGTCTTCCTAGTACTACAAATTGCTGTCATCATCTGAGTCGAGAGAGAGTTCAAATGCTACTGCTGGGAGCTCGTCCACTTCTTCTTGGAAGCCCTCACCCGCAAGCATACCTCGAACCTTCTGATTGAATGTCGCAAGTGTCGATGATTTAAGTTTTTGCTCGCCGGAGGTAAGGATATTGACTGTGGGCTTTATCATGTTACCTCGTTCTCGACTGGTGGTGACAACATGCAACGCGAGTTCATTGATCTTATTGGATATCTTGTGGACTGAAGACGAGGTGTTGGGATTGATGTGTGTGATCCCATGATATCCAATCCCAAGGAACTTGCCAACTTGCTTGCGAACGTGTTGAAGAAGGTCAACGGTGGCTGAGATGTCACCAAGACGATCCCAACTTGCATAGACTCCTTTCATAGCATAGAAGCGCTAGATAACAGTAGAACTTTGAGCTGAATAATAGTGGTTATGCAACCGCACCTTGAGAAATCGGATAAGGTGTTCAATATTTAGGTCAACTGCCATGAAGTGACCCTCCAATCCTGTGAGGTTAACAAGCATGCTATCTTGCATGATGTCACTGATAAAAATAGTTTAAGTTGTACATTCCAGCAATGTATAACAACTTACGCAAACTCTGGGGTCCATATTCTCCTAAGGTTAAAGATGAAGTGAAGGATCTCCACACAGTAATTATTGGATCCGGAACCACAAAACATCATGGCAAGGTGTCCCAACATGTCTTCAACCCTACCAAAGTCACCATCCGAGATTGCGCTGGTGAGCTCAATAACATAAAGTAGGTTGCGAGTAAGAAGGCGGAGATTCTGATTTGCCATGTCGCCTTCTGTCACCAAGAGTTCTGATTCAGGTGCTTGTGCTCACTGACAGTCAGCCTTTCTCTTTGGTGGGTCAGGAAGTGGCATCACATGGTTGGCAAGAACATGGTCTGCAATTTCGCATAGATGCTCCAGAGTGGGATTCAATGACGCGAATGCAGCCAGTGAAGAGTGTCCACATTCAGCTTTCCAAGCATTTAGAATAATCCCATGAAGAATTTGCATGAGTGTCAACAGAAGTGTGTGATAATCGGGATGTTTGCAATCAAGCTGTGAACGATCGAGCACAGCAAAAAAGTATGACAAGCTGCCAGGTTGGCTGATTGATCCACGGTGGACATGGAGGATAGCCCAGACAAGGTTCATACACAGGTGGAATAGACCAAAGCCAAGCTGGAAACATTGGAGATGGGTGAATGGATTCACGTCTGCCGCTCGAAGTACTTTTGCTCCCCGAATACAAGCATTTGTGGATTGATCGTTGATACTCAGAATGGCCATGTCGACCAGCTCGGCCTGCATCATCTTCAGTTGGTTGATATACACATCGTTTATCACCGCAATATTCCCAGAGACAGAACTTTCATCGATTGTGGAAGTGCGAAGCGGGTACTGCTTGACTTTGCAGCCCTCAGGAAGTCAACGCCATTTCTTGTGATTCAGAGAAGGTGCCAAGTGATGCTCGTATCCTTCGAAAGCTCTGCAACCTTCCAGGAGAATCTTGATGACTTGAACATGGACTTGGTAGTGTATACTTTGTAGTTGCTCGTTTGTTGGATGGATATCGACATTGAAAACGAGATCGGATGCGAGTTTTGCATGATGAAGTATCGGTGCAAGCCTCATTTGATCACGGGATCCATTTTCAATCTCGTAAATGATCGAAAAGGTCCCAGACTGGACCTTTGCCGGTGCAGATGAACGTTGCTCGACGAAGATTGAAGTACTGATGTTAATGTTGTCATAACACAAGAGATGGGGTCCTTTCGCGACCTGGATTGCCTGGTCGACACATTGGGAAGCCAACTGACTCAGTAACGAAGCGAGTGATGTGAACGAAACACATAGACCGCATCTCGCAAGGGCTTCAATGGTCTGTTGCGAAGCGCCATTTGTCCAAAGGAAGAGGGCAAATGGTGCAGCAAAGTATGTGCTATGGTTGGATCACATTTTGGCAAGCTGCGTGATCAGAACCAGGCAGGGCTTTTCGAAACAGTTCATGATCAGGGCATCAAGAAAAAGTCTAGTATTTGTGCATACAGTGGTACAGTCCTTCTTAATATTCTCCCTGCTCGCA
Source organism: Afroboletus lepidellus (assembly GCA_038094355.1). Lineage (NCBI taxonomy): Eukaryota > Fungi > Basidiomycota > Agaricomycetes > Boletales > Boletaceae > Afroboletus > Afroboletus lepidellus. The sequence continues at coordinate 62,640 of JBBPUA010000009.1, read as the reverse complement.
CGCTCGGTCTGCGTAGCACTGCGGAGGACTTCAGAAAGAACCGGGGCCTGTGTAGAGATTGTATTGCCAACAGTTGAGGTAATGTCCCAGGTCACAAGGAACTCAGGTGTAATCGAGTTGATCTTGAGCCGTAAGACATCCTTGATGACATTCATCTCACCATGAATCTTCTTTGTTACTTGCTTGACTGCAAGTGGCTCCATCCAAGCAAGTAGCTGCGACCGGCCGCAAGGATCGTTGTGTATCATGTCCAGTAGCTTTCCAAGCTTTCCGGTGGGCTGATCTTTTGGACAAGCGTAGAACCTATCACGGTACACAGCAAAGCCATCTTCAGACAGGTCCAGGACCTTTATAAGAGTTGTCAAGAGGGATAGTCGACCCTGTTGCAGGATATCCATTGCCTGTTGAATACGCTCGTTCGAAGACAGGCGTTGGGATCCAGAGCATTGGCATGTTGAACTTTGACCTTGACGAGGCTCAGGGTGTTGTGACGACTGGTTATGGTTCATGATTGGCGATTGAGACATAGCATAGCACGATAGGTAGTTATCCTCGACTTATCCTACATCACGTGCATTCAATGTGACCTTGTCTAAGTCCAAAAAAGGGTTGCCAAGTCACATGCGCGTGCGAATCCGCGCAGCCCTTGAAACGCGAACGACTTTTACCAGACCGTCTATCGACGGTTTGCCTCATCCGCAGGATCGCGGCACGTGACAACGCTCGAACCTCTCATAGACGGGCTGGTCACCAGACTAGTTTGGTGTCCCATAGAAGCCAACTGCCAAAGACAGTAGGTCACAGTCACACAGACGAGCTTCGCATGAGCGCGACTGTCCGGCTTTCCATAGTCGCCTACCTGACGCGACGCGTCCGTTTCTTCCTTTCCTCCAGTCTCGTATCTACGACTGGAGTCATTCACATTCCATTAGTCGTCTGGTTTAACAAGGCGACCTCTGGAAGCGATCGAGCCAGAACTGATGCGGACGCAGATCGGCTGTAATGAGCCGGGCGAAAGTGGACAAAGTCTAGTGCTACCGACTCGGGGAGCTGGTAGCGTCGCTCCTACTGCCACGGTATGTAGACAACAATGATACTGCCAGCTAGACAAGAAGTGGACAGATGAACTGGCGTCATTGGAATCAACAGCGAGCTACGAAATCACGACCAGACCGTGCTCGTCGCTCGAAGCAAGCCAGGGAAGTGCCCGATAAAGGCGACCCGTCACGGTTATCGGTTATCTGTACGATACACTCACTTCTGAGCCATTGCGACCCAGCCCGTAGCAGCACATGCGAGCGAGCCCGACCTACCCTTGAATTGGACGTGCGTGGAGGAGTGACACTCGAGCGAGACTGATCACGATGCCCACTAGGCATTCACTCTGACAGATGCCCCGAAACCTTTGCCGGATCTCGCGACGCTCATGTTTGGTTCTGTGGGCCTGTCCGTCGTTGGTCCTCGATGGTGACTGACCGTATACGACAGAGCTTCAGCGACCACATGGTCCTCGCGTCGTTCCATCCGAGCACCGGCCGGTCCGTCCCAGAAATCAAGCCCTATGGTCCGCTCATACACGAGCCCCGCCTGTCCTGCTTCCAATATGGCTACAATGTGTTCGAGGGTATGAAGGTGCGTCGTCTCGTCAACACCATCGGATCAGATATCCAACAGGTGACATACATAGGCCTACCTCGGGCCCGACGGCAAAGTGCGACTGTTCCGTCCCGAGATGAACATGCGTCGCTCGGAGCGCTCTGCAGCGCGCAGCGCTTCCTGTGAGTAGCACATTTGTCCTCGCTCTCGTACTGATCGCCCATAATAGCCCACTGACGGCGACGCCGTTCTCAGACTCATCAAGCGCTTCATTGAGATTGAAAAGCGATGGATTCCAACAGTAGTTGGATACAGCTTCTACCTCCGTCCAACCGTCATCGCGACGCGTCCTACGTCCCTGAGGCACGAATTACTCACCGCCGTCCAGCTGTTGGCACTGTCGCCTCGGACCACTCGCTCCTCTTTATCATCGCCTGTCCAGCCGGACCATACTGGGCCCGCTCTGCCTCGCTCCTCGCGGTGAGCGACACCGTACGTGCATGGCCGGGAGGTCCGGCGCGTTGGTCCGGCGCGTACAAAATTGGGGGCATCTACACCCCAGGTTCCCTGCCCAGCGCGAAGCGAGCACACATGGCTGTGACCCCTCTGGCTCTTTGGCGAGGACAGACGCGTCACCGAAGCGGGCGCTATGAACGTTTTTGTCGTCGACCGGCGCGAGGACGGTGACGGTGCGTGCCTTACCTTATCCTTGTCACGGGATCGCGTAGAACGTTGAAGTTGTCAGTTGTCTGGACGTGTGGACGCCCCCGCTGGACGGGACGATCCTCCCCGGGGTAACACGTGCATCGTGTCTCGCGCTCGCTGCAGATCCGGCATTTCATACAGGCGTTGGGGACGGGACGAGGCTGTACCCGGCTGAACGTGCGTTCACGTTGTTGGATTTGGAACGGTGGGCTACCAAGGGAGATCTGGTCGAGTTTTTCTGCGTCTGGACGGCGGTGCTCGTCGCCGCTGTGCATGATATCTGATTCAAGGGACGCGTCGTCGTCCAAGTGCCGAGATATCCAGACGACCCCGACCTACTCAAGACCAAGATTTTGGCAGTGCAGGAGGGAAGGGAAAAGTATGAAGGATGGGGCGTCGTATGCGAATAGGCGCAATATTACCGCGTTCACGTGTACCCCCGATCCCACGGCCGGGCGAAACCACATTTATCAGGTTCTCCAACACGTATCGCTGTTTCGACCGTGCTCCTCGGGCACGTTCGCCTCTTCAGGCTGCCTCAAAATCATACCTACGTCCCTCTCCTGCGGCGTTGCAGCTCACGTAGACGACCGTGCTGGATCAAACGCCAGGAGCTGCTCCACGAAGCGCGCATTGTACCCCTTGCGTGGGGGATCGACAATTACCGCCGTCTTCGGTCTCGGAAGGTAGGCCACGGCCGCAAACATGTCCGAGGTGTCGCCCGCGAAGAACGTGCACTCGTATCGGTACAGAGTTGGACGTCGGCCACTGTCGTAAAGTGCAGGGAGAAGAGGACGGAAAAGAGACCGTGACCACCGCCACAGAAGGGGTCGACTAGATGGGTGGACGAGTCTGGTGACATCATAGCGGGGAAGACGGCATCCCGGGCACAGTCAGCGAGCGGGACGAGGAGGGCACGGTTAATCTGGGAAAAAGGCGTGTCCGGGAAACTCGAAAAAGGCGTCGCCAACGCGTTTGCGGATGGTCGCTTTGTGGTCTGTGATGCAGATGCGTTGGGCGGGGTCGTCTGGGGCGTGTTAGTGAAGTCAATGGATTGTCAATATTCAATGGTGATGGACCAGTCGAGGAGCCACGAAGGAGCGTGCGCAAATGTCGGCGTACCACCGAGCTGTCGGGCTCGGCGGTGTCACCTTCAGTGTAAAAATGGACGATCTTCGCTACAACGTATTCCTGCAGGGCTTTTCTGACTCGTCTAGGTGCGTTGCAATAAAGATACTGTCTCGTCATCTATGCGCTACCTCGTACTACGTGGTAGCTCGGTTCGAGCTGTCGACGAAATTCACATTCGATTGCAAGCGGTGTAGTAGTTGTACGACCCACATGCGTTCGAAAAGCCATCCGTCGCGTCACAACACATCCACCGTGCGTATCCTCCCTAGAACCTGAGCCAGGCCAAAGTCCTCCCGGAACCGCACATTGATTACACTGTCCGCCGCAACCCGCTCATATACCACCATCCCTTGATCGAGCACTCGAACCCTGAATATTAACGCTCCAAACGGCTGTCTCAGACGCGCAACGAGCCGCCGAGCCTGCGTCTCTCGGTCTATCGGCAAGGCTGAAACTGGAGAGGGTGGTGGCGACCGAGGCTCGGACAGCGCATCAGATCCAGCATCGTCGACCGCGCCGACGTCTATCATTTCATCGACGGTCGTTGCGTGGTCGATCACTTCATCATCGATCACTTCTTCTTCAATGTCCTCATGAATTCTGTCCTCAAACATCCTACTGTGCACATCCTTGTCCTCCAAAAGGCTCCTCAACCAAGGATGGACGAGATAAAGTGTCCCTTGACCGAGGTCTGATTTCGTCTTGATTTCCACCCTTCCAAAGGGTTTGGTACTTGTCCGATAAAAACGAAATGGACCAGACATGTGATCCAATGACAATCGCGGGAGTTGGACCATGACACATACAAGAGTCATCCGACTCTCCGCGAACCTTGGTGAGGGAAGATCACAGAGGCGATCATAAAGCCTGAGTGCTGCCTCGAGATCGAACGGAGAAGTATGGGAAATAGTGATGATCGTGTCCATCTCCGTATCGGAAAGGTGCGCCGGAAGATGTGATATGACCGGTCCATTGTACACGGACACATGGGCCGGTAGGCAACTGTTGAACGGGCCAGAGTCACCAGTCCATGCAAGGACTCCGACGTCTCCAGAACGAGTCACCACATTGGCCAACAGACGCCCGAGGGCACCCTCCCTTTCGCCATATATTGCCGGTATACCCGAGGCTGAAAAGATGCCAAGGAGGGAGTAGGCTTCATCTTCTACCAGAGTTGTGTTTCGGGTCGAGGCAAGCTGTAACTTTTCTCGGATGCTACTTAGCCCAGGACGAAGCGCCATCAACTCCATTGCAGACACTCCCGTTGCTTCCTCCATCTCCGAGATCACCTCTCGTGACTCTTTGTGGTTCTGGAGCTGTAGGTTGAGATACAGGGTCCATTCTTCAGTGTAGAACAGCACAATCTTTGCTGCAATGTATTCCTGCAGGGTCCACGCTCGAGTGTTCCATATACTTCTCATCAGAGCACCAATCTGTGACAGGGAAGAAACACCCCGGAGATAGACGATCGTCAGGGTAGATCCCCTGTACCACTCGAACATGGCCACCAGTGCTTCTTGGAGCACGAAGTTGTCTGACTTGTTTATACAACACGTGTCACTCCAGGCCCATACAAATCCATGATCCCGGACGAGCTGGCAGAACCTTTGTAGCTTGTGACACGCTGTGGATGGTTCTATGGCATACACAGAGGTATGCGCCACATCCTGGAATGATGGCTCTCCAGGTTCCCACTTGTGGGATAGCATCACGTATCGGAAATACTGTCGTACTTCCCGCTTGATCCGGACATAGTCGATACGTGTCGTCATGGATGACACAAGTTCGTGACAGATGGCGGATGATTGGAATACTGACTCGAGATCTGTTCGATTGTACATATGACCATTGGTCGTGTTGACGAGCTCGCGTGGCAGATGGGCAGTGGTCTGTTGTGCGACTTTGCGAATTACTGCTCGCGTGCTCGATGGGTGAATATAAGAATCACCGAGTCCTGTTGACGAACATAAATGGATCATTCCTATGAAGTTGAGTGGGTATAGCTCACGCTGAACCTCTGGATCAGGTGACTGCTCTAGCTTCGAGAGCATGTCTTCAAACGCCGTGACCGCATTCTTGTAATCGCCGCCCTTTGATGAAGCTACATGCTTCGCCTTGTGCCCCCAAGGCGATGACGGATCGAGCACAATCGCCTAGTCATGTTGTATCAATGACAATGACTTGAACAAACGATATTATATACCTGATTTGCATCGTCGAGCGCCAGCTTCCAGGACCCGGTTTCCAGATAAGCCTTGCTTCGTTTGACGAGCACATCCTCCAAGGATGGGGGCTTCAGCGATACGGCTGCTGAATATTGGTTGATTGCCTCGTCATATCGTTTCGTGTCCACCCCAGCGTCACCAAGGTGCATCACTTTAGTGAAACAACGCAGCTTAAAGTCTGGGAGAATCATCGCATCAGTAGCAAGAACAGAATATACATGGGGAGTTACCTATAGCCCACTCACGACACTCGCGGGGCCCCTCTGCGAGGTCGTTCGTCACTGGGCAAAAGACCTCAATTGCATCAGTGAAGCGACCTGTCGAGTAGAGGGCTTCGCACAAACACTGTCGCGCCATAAATTCAAGATGATCAAATTTCCATCCCGATATCTGCCAGAGACGATGAATGAATGCAACCCGCAGAATAGATCCAATGAGAACCTACCAGCGAGACTAGAAAAAGTGATCGAGGCGGGAGGGGACATAGTTTGGCTCGGGCATGCTCGAACGACTCTATCGCACCTTCGTAATCGTTACCATCCACGAGTAACTTGCCGACGAGAAGATGCATGTAGGCCTAATGCAAACCTCGGTTGGAGTTCTTGATCCTTCTAGAAATCTGTACGAACCTGAACCACATAACATTCCGAATCGGAAGGCACCATGGCAATGAGGTCGTCCATGCGGGATATTGCATCAGCGTGTTCTCCAGTCATGAACACGATGATAGCCTAGAGACCTGTGAGTTACAAAGTCGTGCACCAATCGGACAAAAAGTACCTTAACGAGAAGAAAGAAGGTGACATATGATGAGTCAAGGTACCCAAATGCGATGTCGCAGGCACGATATGCCTTGTACTTTTCTCCATTGCCAGCATGTGCTATACTCTTGGCAATGAAACCGACGGCAGATGGTCGAGCTCTGATAGCCTTGATGGACGTTGAGGCCGGCGTGAGTGAGGGACAGAGAGAAACCCACCATTTGCGTGTCGGCCAGCGACGTGGCCCATTTTCGTAAACGCGCCCGAATGAGTGCCCGACTAGCGAGTTTTTCGTGCGCTGAACCTGGAGACCCCCCAATCGCTGTAGTCAACACCGCTTCTGCCACTTCGAACTGGCCTTGCTCCCATGCATCGAGGACGGTGTCGTCAATGTGAAATTTGGGTTCGTGGAAGGCGGGGAACGTGATTGGATACTGTCCATGAATACAATCAGGGAAAGCCGATGGAGACGAAGGAAGACGATCGAATCAATGTGACGCGAATAATGGCCCGAGTCACGAGTGAGTGTTTGTTGAATTGTTCAAAGAGACATGGTGCTTACGGCGGGCAGTTTTTCAACCCTGATTTTCCCGCCTTTTCCTGCGATCGCAACAGACCTGTCGTCCGGTGATATTGCGATAGAATGAATAATTTGAGGATGCGGAATTCGACCAATCTCAGAGCCAGTCGCCGAGTCCAGGAACGTAACAGTATAATTTGTAGCGTATGCGACAAATGCCCCATGCATTGGCAGCATGATGCACGAATAGTTGTTGGTTTCCTCAGCCAGCCACTGGGAACCTGTGGACATGTCGAGTGCTTGGATGGCATCCTTGGATAGAACAAAGAGACGATTGTTGTTCCAGACGAGACCACCATTGAAGTACGGGAGTGCTGTTGCAGAGATGTCGACAAGCAAGCTACCATCATTGGTGTCCCAGACTCGAACAGGCCCGTTGTGAGTTGCGGTTGCGATGCGATCCCCTTGCGGGGAGTATTTTGCAGCGAGGACGTAGCCATTATGTTGGAGGGTTTGTATACGTTCGCGGGTCCCCAGGTCCAAGACTGTAGCTGTGGAGTTATCTGATCCACGGGCGAGTTTGGTCGAGTCCGGGGAGAAATCGACGGCATTGATGACCTTGCTATCCTCCTTGTTCCAGATGACTTGTGTGTGCGTCTCCGCGTCCAAGAGGATGACTTCGCCTCCGTTTGTCCCCGCGGCAATCCATCTCCAGTCCTTGGAGACCGCGACACACCGGACACCTGTCGTTTGCATCGTCACTACGGCATGTTTCCCTTGCCACACTTGGACCCCATTGTCTCCGCCGCTCACGAGATATTCGCCATTCACGGAGAACGCCACCGCATATAAAGTCTCGCCAGCATCAATTTCGACAGATTCGAAGTCCCCTTGCCAATCACTCAGCACGCGCACGCTTCACTTCGCCAGCACGCACCGGTCATCGTTGATGGGGGAGCAAGGTATAATGGTGGCAGTCGAGGAAGAGTCGTTGCACTATATACACGTTGCCCCACATTGGTATTAAATCGTCCTCGTGTTTCGGACTTTGTTCATTTGCCAAGGCCACGTCTCCACCGCGCGTCCATCGCTTATCTTGACGCCTGGGTCTATCGCACTAGTTCATTCGCACATCAGATCGCCCCCTAAGATGGCCTCTCGGTAGTGAAGCCCCCGTAGGCATGTGATCTCGTTCATAAGCGATCTAAGGTGAATTGACGTGGCGGTGAATGTTCATCCCAAAGTTGACATGGCAAGAGCAACAGATGAGCGCTTGTGCCCGAGTTGGCATCATGTTTACAAACATGGCTAATGGCACAAGTTCCCAAGCCGACACAGTGAGCGAATTTAACTGACAAGTGTTCGGGATCAAATACACGCACGGAGATTAGCGAGCCCTCGGGTTCAAATTTAAGTTAGTGGTGGAGGCGATGGTGGGCGCCAGGGCTCAAGCTTAAACATGGCTCAGCGACGGGCAACAACTTGGGCTCCAATAGGCACAGGGGTAGGTGCTTGTATATGTGCTCGGAAGCATGGGTACGCAAGGGGTGAACAGGTGAGTACTCGGGCTTGAATGGACACAAGAGCAATGAGAAACAAGTATTTGCACTCCAGAAAGAGTAACAGGGAAGCCCATTCGGACCCGAATAGAATAAGCTGAGGGTGGCATTCTTACCTTCAGGCTGTCGCAGAGATTGCATGGACACATTCAGTTTTTAGCTTCCCTTCAAGTTCATTGTGAATCATGCTCTGATTTCTTCGCGGTTATGAACGCAGGTCGTCAGACTGTAGATGATGATGACACCGCCGACTACTAGTAGCATCAACGGATTCAACGGTGAGCCACGAGATCGCGGGCCAGATGAGAAGCAGACGACTAACGGCAGGAATCCCCTAAGGAATCTGGTATTTGGGGATGCTGGGACTATTGATTTGAAACACGGGGTTCCGATTCGAAGCGCGGGATAAACTTGAAGGCGGCCCGTTGTCTGTATGACACGCCCGCTCTAGTGATGGCAATCTCTCTTTGAAGGCCTGCTCATCCACAATGAAAACACAGAAAGGACTGCAACTGCCCCTGTGAGGTACAGGGTTGCCCGAAGGATCACATGGTCCTCGCGTCGTTCCACCCCGGCATGGGCTGGCCCGTCCCAGAAATCAAGCCCTACGGACCACTCATGCTCGAGCTCTGCCTGTCCTGCTTCCAATTTGGCTACAATGTGTTCGAGGGTATGAAGGTGCGTCGTCCCGTCAATATCGTAGGATTAGATACCCAACAGACACCGTACATAGGCCTACCTCCGCCCTGATGGCAAAGTGCGACATGCGCCGCTTGGAGCGCTCTGTGGCGCGCACAGCCCACCCTGTGAGTAGCCCATCCGCCCTCGCTCTTGTACGGATCGTCCACGATGGCCTATCGATGGTGACGCCGTCCTCGAGCTCGTCAAGCGCTTCATCAAGATCGAAAAGCGATGGATCCCGAAAGCACCGGGAAACAACTTCTACTTCCGTCCGACCGTCATCGCGACGCGTCCCGGTGCGTCTCGCCCTCCACGTCGGAGCGACACTGAATCACTTATCACCGTCCAGCCATCAACACCATCGCCTCAGACCACTCGTTTCTCTCTATCATCCCCTGCCCAGCCTGATCCTGCTGGCCCGCCCCGTCTCGCTTCTTGCGATAGGCGACAGTGTGCGTGCGTGTCCAAGGGGTGCTGGCGCGCACAAAATCAGGGGCAACTACACCCCAGGGTTCCTCGTCCAGCGCGAACTGAGTGCCCAAGGCTACAACCAGGTCCTCTGGCTCTTTGGCGAGGAAGCATGTCACCGAGGCGCGGGGCATGACCATCTTTGTCGTTGTCCGGCGCAAGGACGGGGACGGTGCGTGCCTCGTCCTTTTCCTCGTTATTGGATCGCGTGGCCCATGTAGGTTGGGCAAGTCTGGGCGTGTGGACGCCCAACTGGACGGAACGATCCTCTCGCGCGTCGTGTCTTGCGCTCGCGGCAGATCCAGCAGGCTGAACATACGTTTACGCTGTTCGATCTGGAACGGTGGGCCGCCAAGGGGGAGTCGAATCGGCGGTGCTCTGTGCATGACGTGCGTGCGAATAAGGCTGTCAAATCGAGCATTAGATAGTTTCCATATTTGGTCACACGGTCCGTGCGCACACTTGGGAGTATATAAACTTGCGTGTCAACCAAGAAAAATTTCTCCATCTCTTGTGCTCGGGCATGTACTGTCGCCAGTGAGGTCTTTACCGAGGCACAGTCTTTTGCTGATTGCAAATTACACATCCGAACACGTCTGTTGGCTTCGGCCTCCAGCAATTTTTGGAAAAATTCACATTTCTTCATCTTGAAGTTGTGGTAGCTTTATAGTGGTCTATATGTAGAAATATATATCATGTAGATGCAGGCTATCATTGTGTGTGTCCGCTGGGTGCCTCAAGCCCTAGAGGGAAATAATATGGGCGCTCACAGAGCTCCTTCACTCGATCCCTGTGCACATTCGCTACGAAATGACGACAAGGGCCTGCAAGCTTTGTGCACCAGTGGCCTGTCATCCCCCCTGACAACGAATGGAAGCAAGGACTTGAGGATGACGCTATGGTCGGTGAGGCCAAACAGAAACTCAAGCCCGCCGAGGACACAAAGCCCTCGATGACATCCAAGAACGAGTATCAATGTCAGTGGCGATACTGCCGATCAATCATGCTGTCAGGAAGGTGAATCGGATGATGGGCTCGGCAACAGGGATTGGCAGGGCCAAGGGTATACCGAACGGCGTGAAATGGATGCGTAAGCGGGGGCCCGAGGAAGAACTGGCAAGGGAAGTGGCGGAACAGGATCAGAAAGAGGTTAGAAAGAAAAGAGTGGAAGAGTGGAAACTTTGCCACTGTTGCCAGGGGACTCAGAGGTTGGAGGGACAATCCGAAGAAAGGGATGACGACGAAGGTGAGCGCAGGGAGGTGGGGCTTTGTAGAAGGGAAGAAGAAATCAATCAGAGGGAGGATGGATGTAGGTTGTGTTTGTACATTGTCAATGTCTCGAATTGACGTTCGATAGCTTTGGCTTGAGAACGAGTCTGGAATGGACGGCTTGTCCTCGACCATCAACCGCGTCTCATCGGCACTTTCGGGTTTCTCAAATGCATTCCTCGGACAGCCGCGCTCTCGCGCACGCTTAAACGCAATTGCGAGTTCTGACCAATCTAACGCGCTTTTCAAGGTGGGTCGTAAGCAAGATTACATTGTAGCTTTACTGATATTGCATCAGGCGTTCCTCAGCTAGGAAATAATGTATTCGTGTGCACTGTGGAGCGATGCCGAAGGTGGTGTTCGCGGAGACTTGATTGAAGGACCATTCCCTGGCGATCTGGAAGCTGCACAACTCCGCAAAATTCGCCATGTACTGACCGCGGTCAAGGCAAAGCCTGGAGACCGTATCTTGGAATTCAGCTGGGGCTGGGGGCGGATTGGCCATCGAGGTAATTGAGCTGCTTTTGCTCCTGATGCCATGGCTGATTTTCGGACCGTGACGCCAAATCAGGCTGCGCGGACCTTCGGCTGTGAAGTCGACACCATGACGTTTTCAAAGGAACAAAAAGCTCTTGCAGAGGAGCGGATCAAAGCCGCTGGTCTTCAGGACCGCATCCGGGTCCATTTGACGGACTATCGAGAGATGCCCGCAGAGTTTGAGAAAGTATTCGATGCCTTCGTCAGTATTGAAATGTTGGAGGTCAGGACCGTTATGCCGGGTATTTTGCATGCTCGCTCATAGCAATATGATTTTAGCATGTGGGTTCGAGGCATTATCATACATACTTTAAGCTTGTCGATTTCGCCTTGAAGTCACAAACGCAACTGTCGTCGTCAGTGCCTCGACTTGCCCAGAATCAAGATACTGCAGTCATCAGTGAGTATCTCGCCGCACGGTTGTCGTGTTTCTAACCCATGCTTTTCTCCTAGGCCTGAAGACTTTATGCGCCGCTACATGTGGCCTAATTCTTGCTTGCCCAGTGCAACTGCATTGATTGAAGCCGCCAACACTGGCTCTGAAGCCAGGTTCACTCCGGAAAGAGTTGAGAACCACGCTGCTCGTAAGGATGCCCTTCTTTCCTTCCGTGAACTCTCTCTGACTTGTGTTTCGTAGACTACCCTCGAACCCTCCGTGAATGGGGCCGCCGTCTTGAGGCAAACGTTAGACAAGACATGATCGTCAAGGACTATCCGGCTCTGAAAGATGTTCACGAATACGAAGCATTCAAGCGTAAATGGCAATACCTCTTCGCATATGCGGGAGCTGGCTTCGCCAAAGGGTACATCACCTGTCATATGCTGACGTTCATACGACCAGTAAGTACGAAGTTACTCTTACCCTCGGCTGTTTATGATCACAGCCATGATCCAGAGCGACTGCCTGATTGCCTGTGATTTCAATCTGTCCGACTGCTTTCTCTCGCTTCTATCCACGTTTCTCATTTTCGCTCCACCAGACTTCGTTCTCTGCTAGATGCACTTTACTATACCTACTGTGTCCTGAGTATCATGTCACTTATCTTATATCTTTCAATCTCAAATGACAGGTCCAGTTAATCACACCAAATAACGTGCGTGATTGAAACGCATGGAATCAAGACAATAGATACACATGCGGGCCTTGCTACTGCAGTGGGAGATGGACGTTTTGGATGTTTTTCTTTCTTTCTTATGAGTGTGGTCATAGACGGCGATGTGCTGCTTTCGTTCGGAATCCTCGGACCCGATCCTCATTCTCACCGGCACTTCCAAACGCAAGTCCCACATCTACGTGTGTTCTCTTTTTTTTTTGTCGATCTATCCAACACATGACGCAAGCGCTATGATTGTGTCCCCTGGATATGGAGGTCGACGTATCTACTCAGTATGGATCGGCTTTTTGAGTCGTTTGCATGCACTGGTAGCCACAATTCAAGTTTACATTACAACAGCCCGAACATATTCAGAAGTAAGAAGTGGCATCACGATTGGCATGACATTGGTCTATCATTCTGCTAATGTTGAAAAGAACCCTCCAAAGGAGCTCACAACTCTTGGACAACTTGACTCAAAAACCACGTCACGTACGTGGCCTTGGGCAAGACGGTGGGCACCTTGATTTGGCCGACGTTACGGCTTCCTTCGTCGAGCTTCATTTGCATAAAGTCGCAAAATGACCCAGGCCGAACGAGTCGAATAGTCGGCTTGCGAATCACGTCGTGTTCGAGGCCCCATGCGACATTTGGATTTGATCGCGACAACTGGTTGAGCACACGTTCCGCTGCGAGCTCAAGATCGGGAACTGAGGAACGACTCGTGAGCGAGTGATTGGATGATGTGGGAGAGTCGTATGTACCTTGGTCGTCAGCAAGTTCGACAAAGAACCCAATCGTCTCAGGGATGCAACGATCGTCTATCGTGGTGGTCCAGTTGACAACCCTGATTTGCATCGATGACGCGGCAGCTTGTAGCTGTTCTTCAGTGATCATAATATCACGGAATCGGAGGGCCACACTGTTCATGACATGATCAGTAAGATACGTTAGTGCACGGCAACACTTACTTGCGGCGCTCAACAAACTGTATGACGGGAACACCATCCGATGGATCGAATCCAGCAATCTCGACCACGTCCCCGAGACGATACCGCCATAGACCATTCTCAGTTGTGAGGACAAGTTCGTATCGCCTCCCAAGCTCAACTTCCCACTGGACCCGAATAAGTAAGGAAAACCAACTCCAAACAGTATCCAACTCACAAGTTGGACAAGGGAACTGATCGAATCAGTCTTGCTGATATCTAAAAACTCGAAAACGGTGAGGTTGCTTAATTTGAACTGCTTCAAATTGAGTGGGTCATATGGTGATCCAATGAAGCTCTCCGTGCTTCCGTAACCAAACGAACGTATGTCCGTGGCAGGACCAAGGAAACTTCGAGCCTACACACTGCATGATGAAAAGATGGGAGAGTTACGAAAATGAAAAACGTACCAATGGGATCGACGACGCAAAGCATCCACTGGCAATAGTAGTAACTGAACACAAGTTCGGCCAGGCGAGACCACACCAACCAAGTCGAGAAGATGGGCGGCCGAGACGACGCAGCTCTGCTGCACGTCCCGGGTCCGCAATGATGTTCGGCTAATTGAGATTCAGACTCTCGTCGGCTGCGATAACGAATACCGACCTCGAGGTAATGACGGACTTTACCTAGTCCTTCCAGATCTGGGATGGTACCACTCGCGATGCAGTTCACTACCATATCATATTCCGTGTCGAGGCAGCGCATCATGTCCACGAACGTGTTGACGAAAAGTATGTCCATGCTCTCCAGTGACCTGCTAGCCAGTGCAAACAGCGCATGTATAAGAAGAAATGAGCGCCATTTCTCTATGAACGCTGCAGCATACGGGGCAGCATGGTCGAGTACTACCGATAAAGTCAGCACATTATGGAGGTTGTGTAATCTGCGCCATACCAAATGTCCCCATCTTTTCTTCGTCCTTTGCAGGGTCGAAATTCGAGAGTATTCTAGGGCTGATGGTTGCAGCACAAGTTAGGTAGAACTCCTTGACGGGAATATCATCTTCGTCCACAGCATTCATCGGCTTGAACGAAAGATACCATATGTACGCCTTCGTTCGTTTTCGGAGGGGATCAGAAATACACCGTGGTTTAGTATGGGAGGACTGAATCAGGGCGGTGTATTTGTATTTGGGAAAGGTTTTAGGGCGTCCACCGGAGGTTGAGCTTGACTCGGCAAGATAGTCTGGAAGTCCAGGGGCAAGTAAGTTGACTATCGCGCTTACTTTGCACGGAATTTGGAAACATTTCGCAATGAATGGTGCATACGCGTCATAGAATGTGAAAGGTACTGTTGTCTGAAATGCCCCGCGAAGGTTGTCATCATCCATCTCATCGACGCCGGCCGTTGCATGACGAAAGTCAGCGAGCTCGGGGGCGGTCAACGCAAATTGGGTATTATAGTTCTCCCTGACTATCCTCGACAGAGATTGGTCAGTTCGGTATCTCAGCTGCTCAGAGAGCGATGGCAAATTGGAAGAAAGAAGATCTGGGGGAGGCATGAGTGACAAGCAGGTAAATATGGTAGTAGTACAGGATCATTTATGGGACCTTAAGAAGTTATTTCGCATCCAAGACGCTCCCGAACAGCGTCCATATGGTATGAGGTAACTCCGGCCCTTATGTTAGAAGAGTTTTGCTGCAAGCGAAGACGCGGGGCGAGCGATTCGAATCCGTCGACTGTTTCAATAAATGAAGGTGGCCAATCGCGGAGATCTGCGTTAGAAAAAATCCCTTGCAGGTTTGCCATGGTACACGATGACTCAGGAGAGGTCGAGGAGGTCGAGCAAGAGGGAGGCTGGCAATATAGCTTGGAAACTGAAAATGCCCCCCAGGATATACGTAAGCGATACATGACTAGGATGATATTTATGGCACCGGCGCACTCGGATCATTTCACTGGGGCGTTATCATGAAGATGACGTATTCAGCCTCACGCTGCACTCATGTAAGTTGTGGAAAGTATGTACTACATACACACGTTACGAGCCCCCGTTCAGTTCCGTCCAGCTGTGTCATTTACGTGCTCCATATCAAGCTTTTTAACTCGGATCTGTGAATGATAGCAAGCAAATGATCAGCTAGACGCTACGAAGCGAACGAATGAGCAAGACCCACTTCGAGCGCAAATAGATGGGAATCGTGGGACGCAGGAGCGAGCGCGCGGACGCTTTCTGCGAGTTGGAATAGGTAGTCCTAATAACACGATGGGCGCGAGAAGGGTGTGTGTAATTGGCACGTACCTTGTTCTTGCCCGAGGGACCAATAGAGCGCCAGATGTGCGCTGCGAGGGCATCGAGGGGCTCAGAACCGACTGTCAGGCGGTAGTTATGAGAGCATGACATGAGGAGGCAAAGCCCGAGCATACTAAAGGATGGATTGTTTGGTCTGCCAACATAGCACTGGGATGCACGAAAAAAATGTTAGTGATTGCGTTCAATTTGTGTGATGAGGTGGGGCATACATATGCCTTGGATAAAAACTCTGTCATTAGAGTGCCCCGACTCACTGGAACGAGAGACGTACGTTGTGTATGACGACTCTTTCCACGCCATCGTCTATGGTATATATATCCAATGTTTCTAGCGTGTATCCGTCCTGCCGTCATCAAGCCAAAATTTCTCGTATGAGACAAGAAGTGGGCAAGAGAGCCAACGAGCTTCCGCCGCATTGAAGCACGTACCTTTTCTCGGTAGTCTGTGACAGTATTCATCATTCATACAGGGCTTTTCCGAGGTGTCTCTCACGGAACAGTGACCCACCTAAATAATCACGCACTTCGGCGACGTGTGCGGGGTCTATGGTATATGCTACGCCTATATCCATCACGAGGCTGTCGGTTAGTTCACTTGTCACATAACAACGGAAGGACTCACCCCAGACAACATCCTCGTGAGGAAACGCGTCCTGCTCAGCATTGGCAACGCTGCAAAGAGTCAAGAATTGGACACAAAACGTACGGACGCAGAAAATCTATCCCAATCTTCTTTATGAACGAGCGTCACCACACGTCCGGGTGCCTTGAATGGGTGGGACGTAATATCGACGTCGATGTCGAAATTTGATGATTAGACACAAGGTTCTTGATGTGCTAGGAACAATCACCTCTGGTGTTCCCCGATGGTCGTGCGACTTTTGTGCGAAGCGCCGGACGTAGCCTCTCAAGAAACCAGGAACTAGTGGCCGTTTGAGGAAGAGCCGAGCCTGAGAACATGGACGGATAGCTTTGCACACCTTGGGACACAATGTGAGGGGGCGGCTATCAATGAAATGAGTTGAAGTGCGGGTAAGTGAATCATGATGATTTGGATGATACCTTGAAAATGAGCGATCCATATCCAAACACAACGAATGGAGAAGTGGTCATAGTCTATCGTGCTACTGCCTCAAACCTGGTATCTGATCAAACTACACTCCAGTGAAGTCCACTCGGCTGGGAATAAGCTTGTGATCACCAATTGCTGACTGATAAGGCCACGTGACTTGACAATGTCACCGTTTCTATAAGTTCACCACGAAGAAACTGGCAATGTAAATACAGAACTCGTTAAACTTGAGTCATAAGTGATTGAACGTCCGGCCCAAAAAGTATAACAACGCAAACCTCATTTAAAGTTGTATTTGATTCTTGCCCTCCACTCGACAAAGGTCGGCCACATCCAATAGAGTAGGTGCCCTGCCCTGAAATATAACGGCGTAAACACCGCCTTTTCTCCGGTGTCGATCGCGCGGATACACCGATCTGCCACGAACTCGCGTTTTAGACCTTGCTTATTTGGATCAGATTCACGGATTACGGGTTCAGAAACACCCAGGGGATTGTCGACCGCTGATGCACGGAAAGCACCTTCAATGGTACCTGGAAGAAAGAGGGTAAAATTAATAGAGGGGTGCTCAATTGCGAGCGCTTGATAGAGTAGCAGTGACGCAGATTTTGTAGCGGCATAGAGTGAACGTGTCGGTGCGGGAATCAATGCAGCCATACTCGATAGCAAAAGCACAGACGGGGACGAGGAGGTGTAAGATAGCATGGGAATCTATTCATATGTCGCGTCAGGGCATTATTCAGTACCATGCGCCACTAGGAGCTTACAAATGTGACGGCGGCAATGTAGGGTCCGATAAAGTTACCATTCACTGCAGCCGTAGCAGCGCTCACAGCATGTTGGATACCCTCTGGGCTAGCTTGAGAGCCTACAATGTCTGGTATAGACATGTCAACGCCTGCGATGGACATGAGTGGCTGGAGGGCGGAAACCCCCGCTGTGACGATGAGTGTGTCCAGTCCGTGCCATGCTACGGAGTGATAAGTAGCGTATATTGTATCGTCTCCGTCTATTACCGACCTTTCTCAAGTGTTTCACGTAACTGAACCATATCTTCGACGTTCCCGCAATCCCCTCTGATACCTAGCACGCGATCTTCGAAACCGCTTCGCCTAGAGAGTTCCTGGCATTCTTGCACCACATCGTCAAGTTTGGGTTGTCTCCTGCCTACTATGCACACGAAAGCGCCGCGTGAAGCGTACTTCTGCGCCAACGCCCGGCCTACGCCACTTGTTGCGCCGAGGATCAGGATGCGCTCGTTTCGAGGGGGGATTTTAGACGTCCGTCGCGATCGGAAGGACCGGAAGAGGTAAAGACTTGAAATACCAACAGCAAGGACACCAGCTGCGGTGGATAGTGGGGCGGCTTGGGCGGCTTGAAGGGCTTCGCGTAGAGTCTTTGAAAACATACAAGTTACCAGCTAGATGGCCAGCTCGGAACAAGTCGGTTCGATCGCTTATGTAAGTGAAAGCAAGTTCAAGCGCGACTTGAACGTTGAACTTCCGTCTTACCTTCGCAACTTGTTAAGTAGTTGCGCTCCGAACACACGAAATATGCTTCAACGTTGATATCGCCACCGTTTTTGAATGTGCAAATCCGGACTAACTAGGTATTGCACTGTCGTACGGTAAACGGTTAACCATGACGAGAGTGTGGAGTTGATTTTTGTAACACGTGACAAGGACGCGTCGACGCGCCATCGGGTGTTCCAAAGCCAATATACTGCGGCTAATTGCCGACAGAGGGCAACGGCATCGTAGAGTGCAGCCACAGAGACGAGCGACAAATCCCTCACCTGCTGCGGGCAGTTGCCGCCGATCTGCTATCCCTCCCCACCCTACTAGACTCTCACTGGTACATTAATTCACTGCCGTTAGCAGGGTCCCGAACGGAGCTCACCTCTCGACAATGTTCCCTTCCAAACTCTTCTCGCTGGCTTTCATTTTTGTTGGTCTCCTTCCATTGGGATCGTCGGCGGCTGACGCGCAGAGCTGGAGATCACGCTCCATTTACCAGGCACGTTTGATGCACCTTTTGCTCATTATCGGGTGCTCATGGTACCGTAGGTCATGACAGATAGGTTTGCTCTCCAGGATGTCAGCGACGGCACCGCGCACAATGTCCCCTGCAATACCACCGCCCTCCAGTATTGTGGTGGTACTTGGAGAGGTATCATCGATCATCTCGATTACATCCAAGGCATGGGTTTCGATGCCGTTTGGATATCACCGCCGTTTGCCAACGTCGAAGGTCAGACACCGATGGGCGAAGCATATCACGGGTGCGTTGTCATTGTCGATCTTCCCCTCATCACTTTTGCTAATGTACCTCGGTTTAGCTATTGGCCCCAGAATCTGACTCAAGTCAACTCACATTTTGGAACGGTCAAGGACCTCAGAAACCTCAGCGACACTCTCCACGCGCGGGGGATGTACCTCATGCTCGACATCGTTGTCAATCACATGGTATCTCCTCGACTTTTTAACGCCACCGCTGTGCAACTTGAGATGAGCAATTCCACCGCGAATCTCCAAAACACAACTTCAATCTATCCGTTCACGGATCTCTCTGATTTCCATCCACTCTGCTGGATTACGGATTACAGCAACCAAACCGAAGTGGAACAATGTTGGCTCGGGAACGAAAACATGCCATGGGCCGATGTGAATACCGAAAGCACGGAGGTCCTTAAGACACTAAACAATTGGATCGGCAACGTGATTGCAGACTTTGCAGTAGATGGTCTGCGGTTGAGTACAGTCAAGTTTGTTTCGAGGGATTTTTGGGACACCTTCACGACTAAGGCAGGGATATTTACTCTGGGAGAGGTACTGCGTATCTAGAACGAAGAATAACAACTGATATTTTGTGTAGATATATTCAGTCGACGTCAATTATATCAAGCCCTATACCAGTGAGCGAACCACCTTCGATCGCCGATCTAGAACGACTCGCTGATGTTATGAAAGGCGTGATGAGCGCTGTGATAGATTATCCAACCTGGTTTGAACTCGTGTCTGCGTTCAAATCACCGGAAGGCGACTTCAATGCGTTGAAAGGTGTTGTTCAGCAATCCCAGAACGTATATACCAGTGGAGCTTTTATGACGGGGTCATTCCTGGACAATCACGATCAACCCCGGTTCGGTTCACTGACAAGTGATCTAGCAGTATGAGTAGCCTTGGTTCTCAGTATGGTCCGTCAGCTCAACTCTCGTAACATA
This sequence comes from Afroboletus lepidellus, assembly GCA_038094355.1. NCBI lineage: Eukaryota > Fungi > Basidiomycota > Agaricomycetes > Boletales > Boletaceae > Afroboletus > Afroboletus lepidellus. The sequence continues at coordinate 42,554 of JBBPUA010000009.1, read as the reverse complement.
GCTCCAGGCAAATGCTATTGTCTGGCCGTTTATTCACGATGGTATCCCTACACTTTATTATGGTAGGTCGTAACCTTGTTGAAAGGCGTAATTCCCTATTCAGATGGTGTCAGGTCAGGAACAAGGGCTTTCTGGGGGCCAAATTCCAGACAACCATGAAGCGTAGGTTTCTGATCGCATCTACCCCTGGTAATGCTCACTTCAATCGTAGACTCTGGCACACCAGATACAATCCAGAGCATCGTCTCTATACGATCGTCGCTGCGCTCAACCAGGCCCGAAAAGTAGCCATCAACTCCGAGAAATATTTTTTGACAACACCGGTTTGTCACGTCTGTTCGAGTTGGGACGGCCGATGACAAATTCATCAGATGCAATTCCTGGACGCTAACTCCTTGAATACGCTTGTAGTTTCAAAACCACCTTTGCTCGCGCTGCTAACGAATATAGGTAGCCAGTTGACGAGCTCTGTGGCATGGAATATAACGCACCCGGTATTCAAGGGAAATCAACAACTCGTAGATGTGCTTACTTGCCGTAAATTTCGAGCGGATGAAAATGGTGGTGTATTAATCCCGTCGGATGAAGGGATGCCAAAGGTATGTTAAGAGTGCTTTTGGCGTAGTCGCAGCTTGACGCTATTTTTGCGCAACTGCGTCATCCTTTCTCCACCCATACGCAGGTACTCATGCCGGCGGAATCGCTTGGAGGCGCAGGCGCGTGCCCACAGAGCGCCGATGTCGAAAATGGCAGCATTGGCAATACGGTGTCGTTGATGACCGTCTTTGCATCAATAGCTATTCTGGCAGTGGCCAACCTTGTGGATCGTTAGGCCCAGTCAGGCTCCGAGTTGTGCACGCTTTCTTCTCCGGGAATTGCTACGCTCCTATTCTCTTTGAACCCGGATTACTAGATTTGGGGTTGGACTAGTTTGCGGAAGCTTCACGGATGGACTTCCATGCTAATACAATACTGGTTCTTGCTTAGATCCCCTTGCAATTGCCTGTTTTTGACTTCGCTGCGGCCGTAGCTCGTTCGACTTAGTAATGTGTGTACTCCAAGCAGTGTTTACCAATTGGCTTACGACAAGGATATTTGCCTTACCTGAGCGCCACAGCACCCGCCAACAGCCTCTTCCCTAAGCCCACCATGGCCGTCAGATCACCTCAGGACCTTTATGCAAGACATGTATCATCTTCTCGTGGCTACCCTATGTGGACTCCCGAGCCAAGCAGCCAACTGTTATCTTATCGACACGAAGGACTGAGGATTGGGGACGTTGGCGTCGTCGTGCCCGAGAACGGCAATTTCGACATCTTTTTCAACCTCTGCCTACCCAAGGATGACCCTTTCCACAAAGCCACTGGCGTTCCAGACGGTTTTACCCCCATCCAGCTGAGCGATGCGGACATAAAGACGGTTTCCAACGTGGAAAGCGCTGGCCAGGTGTTGTCGACCTCTTCTGTGACGAGAGTGGGGAATGACGGGACTCCTACCACGCTTCAGTTGCCGCCGAGGTGCGTCCGTGTTGTTACTCTTGAAAAGCAGGCCTCTTATGCGACAAATATGGGATAGGTCAGACCAGTCAGGTATCACCCGTTATACGTTCAACATGTCGTCGAGCGAAGGGGGCGTCCTCATCCTCCCTGAAGGCGCCGACCGCCACGACGTTCGAGACCGTCGGCCATTCTTCGAGCAGGCATCTCGCCATGCTGCGGCCTGGTATCGTTTCGCAGAAGGGGATCTCGGTCGGATCATCAGTCATGACTCCATCTACGTCATTACGGGCTTTCACAAGGCTCGTTCCTGGGGCCTCGCAAGCTACCAAAATGAGCGCGGGGACGGCGACTTTCCAGCGCGCTTCAATATCGGGGAGCGCGAGGGCGCGGCAAGTTATCACTGGGAGACGTCGCGGAGCATGGATTGGCGGGTCGGTCCTTATGAGGGTTCTGACAGCGCGAATCAGGCCGTTTTCATCCGCGGGTTCAAGGTTGCGCTGAGGAGCGCGATACAAGGCGTGCCCCAGAAATGGGTCAGCTTTCAGCCGCATCCTTCTAGTTCCCGATCTAATCGTAGGAGTCTCTCTGGCGACTCGTGGTTATCTCACGTTTGGAGAGGTATTTCGAAGTCTATTGGGGTGTCCAATGATGGGAATGGCCGTGGCGCGGGGTCAGACTCGCGTGAAGAAGCAGGTGTACGGATCGAGATCTCGCGTGTACCAGAGATCTTACCGGTAGGGGCTTGTCCACTCGAGTCCGCGGTGCAGTGCTGAGCGGATTATCAGGTCTTCCATCCCTCGGACGTCATCAACCAATATATACTCCAGAAGGTATGCCTTCCGTGGCATTTGAGCTACAGTGGGAGCTACACACCTCTACACAGGAACCGTCTGCGAGGGTAGCAATTACACATGACAGTGACTGGGGTTATCTCCTCGACAAAGTCAGTGATTGGCTCATGTGAATTGGCCCGTGCGCTGACCTGCTCATCTGTTTCAGAATCTACTCAAGCCCGAAACACTTGTCCAGGACGAACTTCTGATCACTGCTGTGGTTGACAAGTACAACATAGCGTCGCAGAACGGCGAGTATTCTGATTAGGCATAAGGCTACAACTGACATTGCTTAGGTGTGGCGTATTTGCAGAGCAAGAGGTCTGTTTCAAATTTCTATATCCTGCTCGACTACCTCGACCTGACTTTCCATAGTGGTGTGGACACGGCCGTCGACGCGACACCAGATAACTCACCAATAATAGAGGCTGTACAGCCTAGTCATCCTGAGGCTCTCACCATAATATCTGAGAGCGATCATCGTTGTGTTGACCCAACGGCCGCGGAACCAATAGCGTATGTAATTGAAATTTATGTGTCGTTGCGATCTCATCATGTCCGTTGTATGTCACTACTGCCCAGTCGGTCTGGAGGCGTACAGAGGTTCGTACTTATAATAATAATAATCGTTTGGATCTTCATCGATTCTTTCTGATTAACAGTATTCCTTCAAAATTTTCGGATTCAGCCTCACCAGAGTCTCTCCGTCCCATTAAGATCATCGTTATATCTGATTATGTATGCCGGCCTGTTTCTTTTTCTCTCCCTTGTTTTCTCACAACTGCTTAGATTTGCGGTTTCTGTTATGTCTGCGACAAAATTCTTGGTGATGCCATCGAAGCCTGCCGGGATCTGCCCGTCCATTTCGACGTGGAGTTCCGCCCCTTTATTCTCATTGACCCGTCGCTTATTCCTGTCAACTCAAAGCAAGTTGTATACCGTAATGCCCATGTCGCGAAGAAATTTGGTAAGGAACAAGCAGAGATGAAACTGAAGGCGTTGGCCGAGTTTGCGCAGAAAACAGGTCTACAACTGTCAGTGTGCCGCATGATTGTCATTCCTTCTAATATCTTGGGTTATGCAGTGCGGAGGATAGCATTGTTGCTTCGACTGTTCAAGTCCACCGAATGGCCGCAAAAGCCTATCGAGACGGTGGCCAGACTCTGCAGGATAAATTCAACTTGTTCGTATTCGACGCATGCCTTCGCAAAGGGGCAAACCTTGGTGACGAAGATGTGATTATCGACGCTGCCATCAGTATCGGCCTTATGAAAAACAAGGAAGAAGTATGTTTTCGCCATTTGACGCTGTCATTTATTTATATTTGCGGTCCTCCAGGCAGAGCAGTTCTTACGTTCCACTGAATATCTGGATTGCGTGGAAAAGATGGTTGAAGCTGCGAAAACGCAAGGTATTAATGGCGTGCCATTCATTATTATCGATGGCAAGTGGGCCGTGAACGGATTGCAGCCAAAGGAGTTCTTTATTCAGGCAAGCCACTCATCAACCTTGTCCGGACATAATACTAATAGACTCCCACCCCAGATCTTCCGTAAACTGGCTCACTTACCCCCTCCTTCGACCATGCCGGCAAAATAAAGCTGACCGGAGTCCCGTCGTCCAGTGAGACACGAAATCGCCCATACAAAGTAGAGCCGTAGTTTGTTATCTCTTCCAGAACAAAACCAATATTCTGGTATTCGATTGTCGCATAGACGTGTATGTGTCATAATCGTAGGTCTAGTCTTGTAATTTAGTATGCCAGCAACGCCTTTGTAATTCCGTCGACCGTCAATTCGGCCGTGGACGCGGGCCACGAGGACGGCGACTGGGCCTCGACTGCACAAATGGTTGCCGAGGTGCCACCACGGGAAAGGTGACAGGAGATGAAGGATGTGTAGTGGAGTCCTGGGTGCCTGCCCTTGTCGAACACGAGCTGTCGCAGAATGCGCGTGAGGTCGAAGAAGAAACGTGCTCATTAGTTCTCTCGGCACTTTCTTCTGTCAAGGCCGACAAAGAGAACGATGTCGATAGGGGGAGCTCCAGAGTCGGAGGAGGGGCACTGAGGAGTTGAGAAGGTGACGCCATGGAGGCGTTCGTGGTCGACTCCCTGCTCACCCCACTGGTGCCTTCTGCCACGGGTGCGGGGGATATTATGGGAACACGTTCACCAAGGACCCTGTAGCTTTTCTCTCTGGGGGACGTGGGACAACAGGAGAGCAATGTCAACCGAGGAAGATCCAGATGAAGAGGAGAGGCGCCGAGGGATGGACTATGCTCTGCCTTCGGAAGGGTGACACGAGGAGCTGGAACCGACGTCTTGACATCTTCTGGGGTCGAGTATGAAGCACGACAACTAACGGGCGACGTATGAACAAGATCTGGAGCAGGCAGAGGGGTGCCGAGAAGTAGGACCCAGTCCCCCTCCGAGTTCATTGTTAAACCATGAAAAATGGTGTGATATAGTAACGCGTCCACCCGTTTCCATCCGAGCGACCGTTCAGCTCGCGGAACCCCCAGCAAGACGCAGCGAAGGCGGGAAGCTTCTTCACATGCTGCTCGATCTGGAACGAGCCACAGCTCTCGTAGCGTGAGTCGTTGATCGAAGCTATGATATATCGCTTCGAAAACATCCAAACAGCGTATACCCTTCGGATTATGGACATCAATCTTCCACTTGAACGGTCGATGTTCGAAGGTAATCCTCATCGTGGTAACGGAACCATTAAATGCTGGTTCGTCGAGCTCCTCTGTCGTTAGTATCTCCTGAACGCTGTTACTACAGTGGTAACTTATCCGGTCCACTGGAAACATTATATCAAATCGCAGTAAACGACTTGATCTTCGAGGGTCGTATGGCAGTAATAACCAGTGGATGTCCAACGGCTTTGTATACGTTTCTACAATATAATATTGATTTAAAGGAAAAATAATCGTACGTGTGGGCCTACCTAGTGATCCCACCGATTTCTCTGACACGTTGGCTTTCCGGATATCCGGGCTACCAGTACTCGGACTATATGCTGGCGGCGGCACCTCCATACCTGGGGATAGATTGGATTCTTGGTCCTCGATACCTTGATTCCATGACGTTCCCGGAAACCTATCAATCACCCTGAGAACTTTATCCTGGGGGCTAGTGAACGTCTTCGTCAGTTAAAATAAGTATACAGTGCTTTGTTACACACGTAAGGGGTAGCTGTAGAAGTGTATTTATCGTGTGGTCATTTGCCGTCGCATCACTATTGTGGATCATGAACACCTATAAATTTCTACTCGAGGTAGACTGACCCTTTCCCCTGCAAGAATACAACTCCTAATAGACATGAAGAATTGCAAAAACAATCGTTAAAAAAGCACATACCATCCTGCAAGACCGCATGGAAATAGTTCATCACAACTGCCTTGATCTTCGAAACATTTGCTGGTGAGAGGTCTTCAGGCATCAGATGTCCCTGTAATGCATTGAAGAGACTGGAGATCCAAGTCATGTTCAGAGGAACATACCTTTTCCAGAAGGATAATCCAGTCATTGTCATGTGTAACTGCTACATTCGCTGAGGGTTCCTAAAGTGGTTACGGTTAAGTACAATTTGTGAAAGGAAGAGCAGGACTGACCATTTCTAACAAGCATTGGTTAATGGTGTCGGAGGGATGGAACATCTATCACTGCCCTCAGAACACATGTCAATGTGTAAATATTCGAAGGAACACACCTCTGGTACTTCTGGTATAGATCGAATCACTACATGCTTTCCTGAATCATCTGGTATTCTGCGACTTCGATCATCGTCGCTAGCTAGATTGGTAATCGGATCAGTGACCGTCTCATCCCGCATGTCCATTCCAGGGCTGCCACCTCTCAGCAATCCTTTCCAAATGTTTGGTGTCCAGGAGCCACGTTTGACAAATTGAGAGAACCTCCCCTGCCTTGAAATCGCATTTGGAGCGTCTACCTTGACTTCGACCCGACTTTTACCTAGAAGGTTCGTCCGTAAAGCAACCTTGAATCCACGAATAAAGACAGATTGATTTGCGAACCCGTTGTTTTCAACTGGCCCAGCACGCCAATCTAGGGCGCGTGTAGTCTCCCAAGTGTATGTCCCTGCGATGTTGCTTCCCCCAGTTTGTGCCATCTTGAACTGCGCGGAGAACTCCCCGTTACTAGCAACGTTTTCGAACGCTGCAACAGACCAAGAGTGCGTCTTATAAAATCCAGTGATCAAGTAAAGCGAATCGTGACTGATCATTCGGCCCAGGCGTTCTTGAGCGAAACGGTACCAGTCAACACCATGTCTAGTAGCCTCTTCGAAAAAGAGACGGCGGTTGCGAAGATCATATCGTTCCGCACCTTCTGGGAGGATAAGAAGTGCCCCTCCGCTAGACGAGAAGTCAAATTCGTAGCCGCTCATTTCAGCACTGAGAAATATTAGGCAGCCTGTTTTTGGAAATAGTGGTCAGCTCACCCGCTGCCGACTGATTCGACCTTTCTGATTTTTGTCACCGAAGAGGTCGAAATGATACAACCGGGGTTTTCTATCCTTGGAATGATCCTGATATCTTCCTCGTGCAATTCAACAAACTTGAAGTTGTCCGGAACTCCACTGGCTCGATGAAAAGGATGTTCACGGGGTAGAGAGATGTTGAAGAAAGCCTCAAAACCACCATCTTCTGGAACGACGACACCGACATCCCCAATCCTGAGGCCGTCTGGTCGAAACAGCAGGAGTTGGTAACTTGGCTCAGGGATCCAGAGAGGGTAACCGCGAGAAGATAGTAAATATCTCGCGTATACGTCCTGCGGCGAGCTACACATGTGTGAATGTTCGAACGTCCGAGATGCTGTGAACTTACATAAGTATTGTTAACTGGGAAAACAAACATGCTGTGCCGTTTGTCGCGTTTGTTGGATTCGCTCGGGAAATCCCGGGGTTGCACTTGCTTGCCGAGCGCGCCTGCACAGCATCACTGCCACCCTCGACCTGCTCGCTCCTGAACGCGCTCGTTCTCAAGGAGCGTGAGCCCGCAGCCTCCAGCGACTGGGCGGGCAGGGGGAGCGGGTTGTAATGCTCGTGTGGGCAGTCCAAAACATGGGTAATAAGTGTAGAACAAATCCGTACAGTGTAAATACAACTGTAACACTACATGGGCAGTCTTGATCACACGAAAATGGGTGCGGCGACGGGCGGGAAACTTGGTGACTCGAACGGCAGGTTCGGTGGGGTGCTGCCGTAGAGGGCGCGTGACTCGGCGACTGTTCCACGACGCCGCAGCGGGCTGGGTTGGGTCGGTTGGAAGAAATATATCAAAAAGTACATATGGTTACACTATGGATACCAAAAAAAACAAACACTACGATCCAATCAGAGGGCAAACAAACAAAAAACAAACACTAGCCGAGCGTTTGTTTCCAGGTGTAATGTGTTTTACGCAACTTTTCGCACTTTACTGTACTTTACACTCGATTTTCGGGGGGGAAGCCCCACTTCACCCACATGTACAGTACTGTAGCTACGACCTCCTCTTTTTTTTTCGCCGAGTCCGTCGAGGTCCATCGCCCGACGCGCGCGCGCGCACTCCAGTCCGAGGGTGCGTCGGGGCCGCTTAGGTCATCCGACCTCGGGAGCGGGCGCGAGCGCCGACGACAGCGCCACCACCCGAGGAACCCCAAGTCACGTGGTTGCACGTGACCTCCGGCCAATCACCCGTTGCACAGCATGTTTGTTTTCCGGCACAAGTATCTTTAACTGACGAAATTTACATCATGATGGCAGATGCTCACTGCGTAAAACTTGAAGAATAACCATTCATTATCAAGTTGAGGTGGCACCTCCGCTGCGGTGATTACTATGCGCACATCAGAAAACCATGGAAGTGGCGGAACTCAAGTAGGAAGGCAGGTCGATTTCGCAAATTCCGATCATCCATGACTTTTCTTCAGACTTCAGGCCTCCGCTAATTGGTGGTGAGTATTTTGCTGTAGGTCCATCTTGCTTGCCATAGTGCGCACGTTTCGATTTGGTTTTGACCTTCCAGGTGGAGAATACTGAACTTATGACATCCTACGATTTGGCGGAAGTTAAAAAAAGAACAGTCTCCAATTTGCTCCGGCCTAAATGCGCAGATCGCCATGTGCACGTTACTCCTCGATGCTTCCAGAACAGTTCTCAATGTGCATCACTACCATTAATCTCAGTTGTGCCGTGACCGTTACGGACCCTTTCTCTTGTTTCCGTCGTCTGACAAATTACAGCGACTCCCAGCCCTGGAAATTTTGTGGTTTGTGAACCAACGGCGAAGCACTACACAGTCTGGATCGCAGAACAAACAATGTTGGCATCAGTGTGCATAATACAGGCCAGATTTTTGCACTGGTAAATCTTTGCTACTGTCGACGTGTGATGTTAACCAAGGACGACCTAGTTGAATGCACACAGGCAATATGAGATATCTAGCTTTATCATCGTATGTATTCTACTCGTCACGCTTCCAGTCAGGCTTGGTGTTAAAATTGTCTCCGCGCTATAATGAAGGCATAAGCAGAGCGACAATGTCATTCAAGTTCAAGCCGCACGATTTCGAGATCCGCAAGAGCCTCTGGGCTGCGACCGGAGAGCTCACCGATAGGTGCCTAACATAAATTGATCATTAGTCTGATCAGCACAATTCTTGTGTATGATGACACCAAATACGAGAAGCACGTACGAGAGCAGCAAAGACAGAAGCAGCAGCTGCAAGAATGACAAGGATGGGAGAAGGCTGCATGTTCAATTTTTGATAAGAGTGCAGGGTTTGTCACGGAAAAATGGCCCATGGGGTGTCCCTTTTTATGCTCGATGAACTGATTTATTTCTCTATTACATCAGTGATTCCATTGAAACTGCTTGTACATTTTATGCGACCTTCGAACTCTGTATCACATTTAGCTCCGTATTTCAAACCGTTGAAACCTTTGCGCTTGGCAGCCCATCAGCAGTGGGCGACATTTTCAATAATATAAGACCATACAACCACCAAGGAATTAGTAATAATTAGCATGGAAGGGATTATAATGTCATGTGACGCTAAGCACCCACCATTGATGCCAGGCTCATCAACCACCCTTCAGAAACAAGTGTCTTGTTTCCTTGCAAGGCAGTCATTCGCATAGTCCCCGTTTAGCGAGAGTTGCTCCATGTGGTGAACAATTCGGATGCAAGCTCGCTGCTCGCAGCGTCCAAGCATTTTGCCACATAACTGATAGTATAAGACAATCATACCTAGCTTCAGACGTAGTTGATATCACCTTCAATAATAGAGATTTCCTGCTCCATCAGATGAGATTCGGAACCATCTAAGAACGATGCCGATTTACCGCCGCGGGCTTCTGTCCCATGCCAATTGACATCATGTATCTGCAACGGGCCCCCAAGAAAGAATACGAGCCTTGCCATCAGAACTTGCAACCCTTCAAGATGTTTGGCTGTGTTGTTGGGCGTGAAGGTCCTTTCAGGCGTGGAATCAGAGACGTAGGATGATTACTCGGTTATAGTCTATCACCGCCTAATGTACGAAGATGCTCGACGTCAGAGGATTTGTAACATGCCCGAACGCACGTATGTTACATTTCTTTGACCATTAGTACACGTAGACACACGTACCTATAGAACCCTGGTAGTTCCTAGCAGGTAATGTGTACGGGAATGCCAGGTTTCCGGAATTCGTCGACCTGAAGATGTTTGTTCGAAATCTATACCCAGCCCAAGTCGAAACACGGAAACTCACGCATCATCATCGATCTGACTTACTATTGGGAAATCACCCAACTATTCTGGACAAGCGACACAGAATTTACATACAGGAAATGCACGTCAGGATTCTGAAACGACCTTTACCTTAACCGAGAAATCTGGAGCTCCGCCGGGGGGCAATGATATCGGTCACTCGGGAGTTATGGAGATACAATCCCGAGATTGTTAGACAAGATGCCCATCTGCCAGCGAAGTCCACACGGAACCTGGTATGACACGTGCGGCAGGCCTGTTGTAAAGCGCGTGGATAGAGAGCGGAAGCTGATTAGTCTGGCTGGGACCACATGCTCTTTCACTGCCACTCTTCCAATGTTGCGTCATGGTAAACATCTAATCGCTGAGTGTCCATTCCTCTTGGCTAAGAACTAGATAGAGGAGTGGACACTCGACAATCAGATAGATCTGGTAATATATGATGCTTGCAAGTAGTACGTCGTCTTAGCCGTTTGAAGCGCCTTACAACCTCGCCAGCGCGCAGTCGCACCTGCCATGGCATCACTTCCCATGATATATCAACTGCTGTACTACACTCACTCAGCATGCCAACGTGCCACTATTCTGCCCTTGGCGTGGTGAAAGTTTCTTTTCAGGGTGTCTGCGGTGATACATCGCGCTAGCAAACATGTGATCCAAACAATTCGCGGTGATCCTACTATCGTTCCCATCCCCAAATTAACTCGACTTGGGTTCAAAGTTCTTTTCCAATGACGTCCCGTTCTCCTGGGCTTTCAATGCAGCCTTCTGGTGGCCAATCATCCAGCTTCCCAACAGGCTGTCTTCCTGAAGTAAAGAAGCAGACAATGTCTCTTTGACATCGTCAAACTTTTGTTCTATGATCCGTGCGTGCTTTTGCGCAAGTCGACAGAGTATCGTCGCATAGTGCCAGGCTCCCAATGGCGTCGAGATGTCCGATCTCTCGATCACGCGCTCAAACAGGTCGACAAACTGCGGGAAAAAATGACTGCCATCAGTACCCGCGTCTAGTTCTTGTCCGTCATAAAACAACGCACGTTTTCATCTCGAAGAACAGCGGCAGCCACGATCGCGACAGGACCATTAGCCTCTATGCCGTACATGGGCACGTTCGTGATGCCGACGGCCTGCAGAAACTTGACGGATGCGGTCAGGAACATCCGGATGTGATTTGCGACTTTCAAATCGCTGTCAGACCCCATTGTATATTGCAGGGCAAGGATGGGCAGTTCGAGGCGAAGGGCATCTGGTCTGATTTGGGTGCGCTGTGCTTCATCAGTCAGTGTCTGCGTCTGTCCTACCAGTCCCGCCGTTGCCTCCTCAGGTTTCATGGGAGGTATCGAAAGCGTTGGATTTGAACAAGACTTCCCTCTCACGATGCCAGCGTCATTCCATTCTTGGCGAGCGATAAGCGGGAATAGACGGGTCAATTGTTCAGGGGACATCACCGGAAGCTCTACCACCAGACGACCTAGAGTATCGCATCGTCCCGTGGAGGGCGTCTGATTGAGCTTGAGGATCCTCCGGTGATCTGTCTCTGCATCCGTCTCCCGCCACCAACGACTCCACCGCGAAATTGGATCTAGAGACTGGGCAGACTCTTCTAAAGCATCGTCCCAGGAACGACCCCGAGTTTGCATCCAGTTCTCCAGGTCTGGGTTTCTACGATGCAGGAGGTTCATGATCAGTATCTGGAGGCGTTTTTGCTGACCACGGTCCATATTCTCATTCATAGGCAAGCGGAGTGTCGTTTCTAGACTACAGGAACATCAGAAATGGTACACGAGAAATCATCAGTAAAGGCATACATTGGACGGGAAAACGGGTCTTCACGACAAGAAATCACGCGACCATCCACCATAGGTTGCACAAAGCGGACGAAGAAGTCGAACAATAACCGATCATGATCATGACGCCAATTCACTTCGTACACGTTCTCCCTGAACGCTTTCTTTTCAGAACCTATGCGGGCTACTTGGAGGATTGCTGAAAAGTGTTGTTCAAGCATGGCGAGATCGACCGAAAATTCTGCGACAGAGATACATTTGACAGCGTTCTGGCGTGCCTTGAGAGCAGTGACACGCTTAAGCAGTTCTTGTACACTCGGCTCCAGTGCAGCATCCACTGATGGGAGGTCTTCCTAGAAACCATGGTGAGGTATGGCATCTCAGTCAACCACGGAGAAATACGCACTCTAGCACTCCACGTCTCGGGCCAGATGAACCCGGTCATTTCTTCGTACTCGTCACAGAACGCGACGTCGCACGGAAGGGACAGTGGTGCGACCCGACGATCGAACATCCAACGAAAGACCCTGTAATCATCCTCTCCGCTGGTCGCAGCAAATCTGCGTGCGATGATGGTAAGTCAAGGCCTTTTTTTTTTTCTTTCAGTGAAGAGCCTCACTTGGAACACGAATGAGATGATGGACTTGAGACATAGGTCGGACCCCAATTCGGCACATCAGGTTCACTGGACGAAACATCAATCAGAAAATGGATATCCAGATTCGGATTACCCACGAGTCCAACAGGCCATCCCCCTCCTCCCCGGATCGATCCGTCGGAAACGACGTCAAACTTGCAAAACCGTGAGTCATTCCGCGACGCAGAATTGGCAATACATTACTTGTTTAGTGGCCGAATGCTGTAGGCGCAAACGTCAATACAAAAGGACCCCATCCCCATATCCATAGAGTACACAGGAAAGCGTGACAGATTACTCGAACTAGATAATCGCGGGATTTGGAGTGACCAGACTCACACTTCACTCGCTGAATACCACTGATTCTCAGTCCATTGGAGAATCATGTCCCGGACGTCCTCGTCTTCCGCGGCCGCGATTTCTTCCTCCCTATCATCCGTATCGATCCGCCAAGAGAGCGGCGAACAAGTCTGCGTCTCGCTAAACACCACATCCACAGAGTGCCTGGCGGAGTCTCGGGTAGCAGATATGTGCGCATCTAGGCTCAAAAGCAACCGAGAAAGCGCGAGAGCCACCGCAGGCGATGATAGATCAAGTACCACCGGCGTTTCGAGCTCTAGCAGATGAACCCGCGGCTGAATCAAGGGGCGTCAACGCGGAACAAAAGCCAAGGCTATTGCACGCGTACCAGAACACGTTCGGAAGAGACATCGTCATCGAGCCATCCCAGGAATAGCCTGATCACCGTGTCGTATTTCGAGAATTCTAGCCCGATCAATGGATCATTGATGTGCCACACGCGCCGCTGGTACAGCAGGCTAGACATGAACACTGGGAGTTGCGCCTCGTCTGCCATGAAGAGTACAGGAATGTGACAATTAGACGGCGGAGTAGCGGATGAGGGAAATGCAAAGAAATAAGCGTCGAATTGGGGCTGGAGAACTTGCTCCTCTGGTTCTTCCTCGACTTCCTCGCGTGTCTTTGGTTCACAAGCTTCGAGAAATTCTGACATGGTGGGAGGCGGATGCTTGAACAATTCGGATTCCTCGCTGGAGTCCTCCTCCTGCTGTTCGTCATTGGCCTCAATCTCCTCCGCGTGCTGGGGCGTCGGCATCTCCTGGCAGACCGAAACGACAAATGGCACATAGAAACTCTTCGTCATGTAGCTCAGGATGGGGATAGGCTCCCCACCGAAATGACGCGGAAAGACCACTGGAACCCCTTCCCTAGATGGACCGGTCCATTTGAGGGGCGCATCATCTCAAGGAAAAGGCGGACATACAATACGGATAGCTGTTCATGGGCATCATAGATAATATTCCTCAGAAGGATCACGAGGAAGGACTCCTTCGGGTAGGGGGTGTCCGTTAGGTACTCTGTTTCAACGACAGACCGAATTCTTGCACAGTCGAGGAGCGCATTTTTAAACACGACGTGTAGTCGTTGCTCGATCTCCTTATCGATAATCTCATCGGAGCTATCCCAGAGATCAAAGTTGGACGCGCCGTCAGATGCTCGAAGTTGATGAAGCAGATCGGTGGCACGCCTATCGGTAAATGGGACGGGTCCCTGCGAGAAGTGAGATGAGCGACTCGAATCTTGTGTGCTCAAACTCACTGATTTCAACCATCGAGGTATTTTGAACCCATTCTTAAGAAACTGAACGAACTGCAAGATGGAGGATGGCAATGAAGAAGCGTCCTCGGTGAGTTCGTGAATGTGGACATCTTGCCTGATGAGGTCCACATAGCTCGCCATAGTCAGAGGAGAAAAAACGAACCAAATTCAGAGCCAGCAAGACGTAAGAAGAACTGGAAACGGTGACTGATGATTGGCGGCGCGCTTGCGAGTAGCAGTCCCCCCAACGTCATCCGTTGACATGATGGGGCCTTGTCACTCGCAGCACCATTTAGGAACAAGTTCGAATATTGGGCACCTGAACTTGAGGCCCGAATCTGGCGCAATGTAAACAACTTACCGTTCACTGCGGCACCGTTGACACCACAAATCGGGCTTCAAGTTGGTGACTCGGAGCAGCCAAGTGCTCGAGTCGGTCAAGCGCGTCGGAGTACATACTCAGTGCACCGCCACATCAATCGCACACACAACCCGCCTTTTCGTAAAACCTGTTTCGGATGACATCAGGCTAGGATGGGTTACAGTAAGTAGACTATGTAAAACCAAATATACTCAAAAAACGACCAGATATTCACAAAAGACCGTGCCCACCGAGACAGTCTATATGGCAGAACGAAACAAACCATCCAGAATCTACAACCCGACCTCGACTGGCGCGTCCTCTCTCGGGTGATTTTTCCGGGCATACCCCCCTGCATACCTGGGCTCATCGACTTGAGCGCGAGCAAGAGCCCACAGCGGCGTCCGTGGTAGACGAACCACCCTGACTCCGGATGACCTCGAGGATCAACGCTACCAGCCCTTTCAAGAACTCGGACTCTTCGCGACCGAGACGTTCAGCAGGCTGGTTCTCCGTCGAGATGGATTTGTCGGCCAGCGTGCACTTCGGCGTGGCAGCCGTTGCGGAAGAGGCCGTCGCCGACTTGCTCACAGGCGCAGGCGTGACGGCCTCCGACGTGCGCGACATGGCAGCGGCGGCGGCACGCTCCGCTCTGATTTGCCACTTCCACTTGCCCCCTGGGGGACCCGTCTTGATCTGTGGAGTTGCCGTTACAGATGTCTCCGACGTCGATTCTAGAACGTGAAAACGCGTCATCGATCGTTTATCCGGGACCAACGCCAAGGGCACGTAAACTGACCGCGGCGCTGTTTGGAAGGGGCACAGGTGGATCGCGAGCTTGGACGGCGCGACGTCGAACGCTTTCTTGCCCTGTTTCGTTTGTCGATCGAAGACGTGCCCCTTTTGACAGCGGGGTCGATCCTCCGAATGGCTGAACAGCGATGTTTGCCGAGCTTGCATGGGGTGCACTGTCCCCATCCCAGTCGCCGAGATTGCGCCACGTTCACATAACATACCCAGCCTCTCTGACTGCAATGATCACATTGCTAAAAGGGTGGACTGATCTCAGGCCGGCACCCCCCAGTTGTATTCATCACTCACTGGGTCGTAAGTATAGTGGATGTCGTCATCACTCGAGTCCCGAGGTTCCGTGCGACGCCGCTTGGTCGTTCGTCTGCTAGGACCATAGTCACTCAGCTCCTCCACGTCTGTCATGGATTTTTTCGCAGCCGATTGTCGTCTCTTTATGACAACTTCTGCCTCCGACTCTGAGTCAGAGTCGGACTCTTTGGATGGGAGCCATGGAAAAGGACTAGCTGGCACTGAGGTCATGTGGCATCTACCAAAAGGAAACAGAAGAAACGCTCACCGAAGGGATTATCTTCGGCGTCACTATGCGCCCTCGCACGGACTTTTGTCGCGGTCGTCATCCTCTTCCCGAGATCCTTCCACCAAAACGTGTCCGGATCACCCAGGTCTATACGAGGCGGGATATCCAGATCCTTTGCGTGCGTCGCCCAAATCGCCCGGAGGCGCGACACCCACGACTGCCGATCATCACGCAGTGACTCGAGTTCGACCATCCCTTGGAGCAACGCAGCCGGCATCTTGGGAACGACGACGTCGATCAATCCCGTCGTCGAGTGTCCCAGCCGCCCCATCAGCGCGCTCGTAATGGCACCCTACAAAGCCGTTTGGCAGGCAAAACCACGGGAACGGAACGACACGCACGACCTCGCGGCAGACGTGATCCTTCCATGTCTGCTCTACGTCGGCGGCGATACGCGTCACCTGCATAGCCGCGTTGAGGCGCGCGCATCCGCGGTATATCGCCGTCTGCGCTTCTTCGCGCGATACGTGAACCCCCATGACGTCGCCCCAGGAAGGGATATCAACTTGAACGCGCTAGACCGCGAGAGGGAGCAAGGTGAAACGCGCGTCGCCCGCGCGCCTATCGTCTCGTCGATGAAACGATCATTTACAGGGGCGACATCACCCTAGGAAGACCCACATGCGCCCATACGGCGGGGGAAGCAGTGTCACCTATGAAGCGCGCTGTCTCCGCCCGTGATTAGATTCAGAGTTTGACGTCAATGTCACGAGCCAATCAAAGACACGAGATGAGCACCGAACAAAAAGTCAACTCACCGATGTAAACCGCGCTTGCACAATATTCGGGCTGTATGTGAGAGCTGAGACGGCGGGAGAGAGTGCGGGGACGCTCTCGGAACCATCAAATGCGTACTAGCCCAGGGAAACGCTGCCTTTGAGAAGCTGATCCCGAGTGGCTGGGTCATGCCTAGCCCGCCGAACACCTTCCACGGCCAACGCCTCGAGAAACTCACCCGCCACCCAATTGAGTATCAGAGCAACAGCTGAGCAACACGAGCACTAGTGTTTTGGTTGAGTGGCGTCTGCTCGAGTTGACTTGGGTCAGGCCGTCGGACAGGGCGTTTTTCACATGCCCCTTACGCATGCACGTCCTACCAAGCGCGCCTCGCGATAATATCTATCGAAACAAAGTCTATAGGCAATCATATAACCTGACATTACAACAATCGTTAAGCAGTCACCAGACGCTCAAACAGAGAGACGAGGCTCGAAAATAAGGGGAAAAGACATGGGTCGAAACGCTACGTAGAGAAACAACAACCGTCTACACCCTCAGTCAGCCGTCGCAGTGTTGACCCGGTCGCGCAGCCCTTCGGCGGTGACCGTGTCCGTGGGTGCGAGCGCACGGGAAGATCCCGAGACATTGACCAAAACAGGTTTGAGCACCTTGACGTACACTACTTGAGCGCCCTGCCACGTTTCGTCAACATTGTGCAACGCGCATCACATGGCAACCAGTAACGTACCCGGATGTTGGGCAGCTGGAGGTAGAGCACAAACGCCGTCTTGAGGGCATAGTACCACGGCACGTAGTAGAGGATGAGTCCCAACGCGATGCTCTCTGCAAAGTTGAAAAAGCCAAAGAGGACCCAATAGGTCAGCCACTGGACCTCGTCTTGTGGCGCGGGTTGTTCCAGCGCCCTAAAAGAGAGATACGCCGGAAGTGCCCATCCGATAAGGTTCGAGATGGGTGCGGCGAGGGGGTTGATAAAGTGGAAGAGCGTGAGGAGGAGGACCGTGCCAATGGCCAAAAACGTCTTGGGCACCTGCGTGTGTTGCTCAAACGTGTTGAGCACGGCGTACTTGGTGAGCTGTCCGACGGAAATAGGGGGGTCAGAAGCGACATGGCGTGCGTGGGGGGTGCGTGCAAACCTCCTTGTCGAGCTGGTTGAGATGGTAGTTGACCTTGTTCTGTGCTTGCACGAAGACAGGGTGCTGCTGGACCTTTTGGGCTGCGGACATCTGGGAACGCAGTGAGAGGGACGAAAACACGGGATGCATGGCGGTTGTGGAGCACCTTGGGTGGAGCTGGACGTGAATATATATACTGGGACGGGACGTGGGCGTGGTCGTGGACAAGAAGGAGGGCAGCGACGAGGGCGGTTTCGGCGTTGATATGGGTTGCTGACTAATGTTTGGCTGGCAAAATCATACGTCAGCGCAGGCGTGTCTCCATCCACCACCAGCCCGTCGACATGGCCAGCTACGACGCCGTTCAGGTACGCACACGCCCACACCCGCCTCGCCCGCTCACCACGCCCCAAAGGCCCTGCACAAGGCCCTCCCTCCCTTCGCTCCCTACGTCCCCGCGTCGCTCCTCCCACAGATCGCCCTTGTCCTCCTCGTCTCGACGTTCGCGCTCGCGTTCTACTTTTCCACGTCCGTGTCACATATGCTTCTGGCACGCTGGAGCACTCATCCGTCGTTCCTCACAGCCTTCCAAAGGACAGTATCCCTATTCGGGAAGGCGCAGTTGCCTCACTCGCGAGCATCCTCGGTGGTTTCGGCGTGGTCGCCCTTTTCTGTAGTGTAGGGGTAAACGTGTAAAGCACAAGGCCGGCGCACAGCTCCCCTCTTTCAGTTGTTGATCCGCCACCCGTGTTTGCAAGAGACGCACTGAAAACGGACGCGTGAGAGGAGGTGGGATACCCTTTGGCAGCAGACGTACGGTGTAGAGAAGCGTGGAGCCCTCGTCTGCGCTGCGCATCTGTTGTGATGGATCAGTGTTGTGGTGGGCATTTATCAGATTACCCACCTGTTTCTCCTCGTAAAATGCCTCGAGGTGGCCGCATGCAGGACATTTTTCCGTTACCTGGGTTCCTTGAGCAAGAGGTTCCGAACGCGGTCGATGCGCGTACCTTGGGCAAGACTTTGCCCTGATGGAGCTTTGTCTGGGTCTTGCGCTTCTGCCGCAGAGCAGACGGGAACGCGTCTGGATGAGAGCAGGTGACGATCTCCAAGTTTTCGTATGCTGCAACAAAGTCACAAACGACTGACGTGTAAACGCGGTCGATGAGACGTACAAGACGCGGGCTCTTCGTGATGGCATTGTTCGCAGGTGATACTTTGCTCGTCGCCCTGCGGCAAAGCGAGCAAGGTCCCGCAGTTGGGACAAAAGAGCAAGGACCCTGGTAGCGATGGTCAGTGATAGGTATCCCCGGTCTTCGGACTCGACTTGCCGATCTTGTGCGCGAGCGCGGGCATGTCTGCTATTCAGTCGTGTCAATGTACGCCCACTGACCACCTCGTCGTGACGACCGCTTTGTTTTCGCCCTCGATATAAGGTCACGTGCGGGTGGCCGATCACGCTACTCTTTTTCGGGAACAACACAGTGCACCCACAGAAGACATAACCGACAGCTCGCTCCAGGAACATAAGCCATATAACTCACTTGCGCCCACAATACGTGTAAGCCAAAGTTTCACCGGGGCGAACATAAAAATGCGTCCTCGGCGTCCTGTCTCGTTGTCTGGCACCCACCCCGCGATATAGACTTCCTCTTTTCTCTCTGATCGTCTTTGACAGCTGGCTAGATAAGACATATCACTTCGATCCTTACCTTGTCTTTTCCCTCATGTCCTCCACGATTTCGCACCAATCTTTCCCCATTTCCCTCTTCGCGCAACTCGCGCGTCGCCTGCGTCACGCCAACGCACGGTATATCCAAATCGCTTACCAATGCCGTCGCTCGCAATGCCCGACGTACCACGCCAAACGTCGTGCCTCCCGAGCTGGTCTGCGCATAGACACCTCCAAAGCGGCCGTATGGCCAGACGACGACGTCCAGCTCTCCATATCCTCTGCAGCCTCTACGCCGTCCCTCTACTCGGACGACACTTCCAGTCCTCGAGCGATCGGGACAGCGGCGGCGGCAGAATACGTCCTACCAAACCCGTGGTGCAAGTCCGACCCTGCACAGGCCCTATCCCCACTCGACCTCGACCTCTGCACCTGGGGCGCGGACACGTGCGACCTGCCGTTCGGAGGGCGGGTGCCTGGCGCGCCACGGTGGCGGACCAGACCCTTGCCCGAGGACGAGCACGCGTCGGACGACCGCGGGGTGGCGCGTACGTATGATCGGGTTTGGCGAGCGCACGTGGCGGGTTCCGAGGTGAGTGGCGCGGGTGGTTTGGAGGGACGGGGCTGATGCGAGGGCAGGGCTACGCGGCGTGTCTTGGGAGCACGGTTCCGGGACGTGGGGTGAAGCGAGCGCGGATGGCCGAGGGTGAGGCCTGACGGGCTTGGTGAGCGCGACACGAGGGTGGGCGCCCTTTGGACGATTCACGTATGTCATGGACACTGTTGCATGGTTCCGGTTCTCTTTCGGACGTTGTATGTATGTCATTGGACACTGTACGTTATATCGGTACGACCTGGGATGTTCCTTTCATGATTTGATGACACTGTACATGTCGCTTCTGTAATCTGGACTTGCTTCAGGTGATTCCCAAGCGAAAGAGGGAATCCATTGTCTATGGGTACATCTAGGAGAGCAATGGAAGTGCTATCGTCTCGTTCCTCGGAGCACGGGAGAACGTGCAGCGGGTATCGATCGCCGCTAACAAAGTCGCCAAGAAACGATGCTTGCCAACGAGTTGCGGCTTCCAGCTGGCCAATTCACGAGCGAAAACACGCTCTTCTAGGCCGTGCGAGTCCAAGCGGGTCCCTGAGGCGGTCCAAGGTGAGCGATCACGTGCCCGTCGATCCTGTACTTGGAGCGGAGCCATGCCGAGGGTAAGCGAGATGCTTTGTGTCTGAGACGTCCGCGCACAAAAGGACTGTCCAGCGACGGGGGTATAAATACGGGCCCTCTCCTCCCCGCCTCTCCGTCCGGCACCCTCTCATTTTCTGATTTCACGCAGGGCGTGAACGTCGCCATCGGCTATCGCATCGGCACAGCATTCGTTACTGTAATCCACTCTCAGCCCTGTTACCCCCTCTTTTTCTTCCACGTATGTCTCCACCCGCCCTCGTCATGGCCCGCTCGCCCTTCTCCACCGCCGCCTTTGCCCAGCTCGTCCGCCGCCTCCGCCACACCAACGCCCGCTACGACCAGATCGCCCACCAGTTCCGGTGTCGCGTCCGGCCGACCCACCACGCCAAGCGACGCGCCCTGCGCGCCGGCCTGCGCATCGACACCGCCAGGGTGTGCGGCAAGGACGTCTATGCCACGTTGCCCGTCCTCGAGCGGGCAGCGTCCCCGGACGAGGCGTGTAGGCGCGGGCTGCTGTTGCCCCCGCTCCGGAGCCCCTCAGAAGTCGCGGGGCGCAAGCCGCGCCGCCGTTTGCGCGTCGGGCCCCGTTTGCCACCGCTCAAGTTGGCTCTTGGGCTTGACGCCGGGCAGGATGCGCCGTACCAAGGACCCGTGCCTGGTGCGCCTCGGTTGTTGCCGAGACAGTTGCCGGAGGAGGAGAGTGGCGTGGAGGAGATGATGCTCGGATCAGCGTCGTGTACGTGTGGCGGTGGGATGATGGGTGTTGCTAGAGACTGACGTGTATTCACAGTCTCGGACGAGGATTTGCTGTGGACGCCGGAACCGGTATGTGGGGTATATGCGGTCGTTTTTCGTTGGTTGCTGATCCGGATGTACAGGCGGACGTCCAGGTCTACTCTGGACTTTGCATCGTGATTCCACCGCGCGGCGTGAAACGCAAGCTGCAAGACGACGATGAGAACCCGCAGCCCAAGGTTGGTTTCCTTACTGATCCGACTAGTCCTCGGGCTCACATCTCGGTCAGCGTATCCTTAAAGCCAGATGGAATGAATCCCAAGCGTGACGAACGCAAAAACCTCGTCTCTCACGAACGCGCATCCATGGACATCACGTTATACCTCTACGCAAATACTATACAGCGGCATCCTGCAATCAATGCACTTTGGGACCTTATTTCCGTACACTGCCGTGGCCAGTGTACTAATTTATGTATCATTCATTGAACCATCGTCGCCCTTCCTTTTACGCTAGTTGACACTTCCTTTTGGACCATAATGGGCCTTGCTAATGTAGCCCTCGCGATGTTTATCGTATCTTATCATTCCGTGCGTGATGGGCACGTCGACGTCCATCTGTCGATCGGATCAAGTGCGTGATAAAAGGTCATTTTAGAAAGGTACGCTGGTGTCGATTTTGGACACCTCTGGTGTGCGCCACAGAAGTGTGGAAATTGCAGAGGGGGGCGAGGTCTTTTTCCTTCCGTCTATTTTGGCGGAGTTGGACGAGGATAGGAGCGACGATCGTGGTAACGCCCACGCTCGACTCAAATGCTTCAACGTGACCGAGTTGTGTCATTGAGGGTAGGTTACTTCGTGAGGGAAGGCTCCGAAATTGCAGAACACTTGAGTTCATACTGTGCTTGCCATCCGATAGCCAAGCGTGAACTTCTAACCTTCAGGAAACAAGAACCTCTCCTCTTCCAATTTAACATCTTTGTCTTCAAGGCATTAGGGACGAAAGTGTTAAATTAGGAGAGACGGTGTTTAGCAAGTCCCCTCGGTTTGCATGCAGAGCCTGTTCAATGTTGTAAGGGCATGATGGAAATGGTCGCGTCAAGAAGGACCCACGAACATCTGAGCTCCAACGGGCGAAATGCATCTGTGGGCGTCGTCACGGGCCGCCCGCCCGCCGGTCCGCTTGTGATCCGTCTTTCTGCAGGCGCTGCATGATGTGTTCGTCGTCCAAATGGATCGATAGTCGGATGAGGTATGCACTTTTGACAAAAAGGTCCCAAAAGTGTAACCAGGCAAGTCACCGTTGTGCACAACTGGGCGAGGTCAAGCATACTTTGTGGAGAGCAGCGCGAGACTGACCATTAGGGTGGACAGTCCGCGTTGTTATCATTTCTATACAAACCACACGTGGCCTTTCAACCGCCAGTGGATGGCGCCAAAGAGAGAGGGGAGCAGGGTTGGGAGTGGAAACATTATCTGTACCGATTTGATGGCCAATGGCGACGCTCTATCAAACAGGAACAAAAAGGGAGGACGGGTTTAGATGGAGAGGTGGGGAGCCCATATTTATATCCTCGCAGCCGGGTGTCCTTCCGTGCAGCCTGACTCGTTCAAGTTTGCCATCGGAATCCATACTACTTACGTAACTCATGTACTTTGGCGTTCAACACTTCAACACTTCATTTTCATCGCGAATTATTCAAGCCGGGCATCAGCCAAGAAATATTTCAACAACTTTGGCATGCCTACTTGGCGTAGCTAGGTATTGACACCACCGTTGGATTCAGGCCTGATCTTCGCAGTCACCCCTCATTCTCGAATACCCGCCACAATTATCGGGTTCCTTTCCTATATTTACGTGTTTTGTTCTCGGAACATCCATGGCATCCTACGCAGAACTCATCGTGCAAGATGTGTGCGTTCACGACTCTCGCGACGCGTACTTGTGGCCATCACCGGTCACGGAACTCGTTCAGTCTATACAGAAGGAGTTGAGGATACCCAATTGGTTAAAATCAGTAAGTTCTACTCTCTGCCACAAGAATTTCAAGTCATTTATCTTGCTTTCTCATGAGTATTCGGTTCCTTATACCAGCGAGCGCGTGATTCATCTACTTGATCAACTCCGAGCGTCAGACGACGCGTCGAATATCGATCTCTGGGACGATGTCGAGGTCATTGACGTGGACGTGGAAGAACAACTACACGTCGTGTTTAATACTGCTCTCGTTGACTGCGCTCGGATTCAGGCAGTCGTCGAGACAGAGAATCTAGCAGATGCCCAATTTCCAAAGGAGTCGTTCCTCGTCGTTCTTGTGAGGAACGCTATTTCCAATCCCCATCCCAGATTATCATTACTGTAGGTATTCGCTCCCGTCCCGAGGTGGTCGATCGCTGACGGTGCCCCAGTGAAGAGGTCCCGGTAGTCTTTCCACGACATCCCAGCAGGGAGGCTGTCCCGATTCTCAAGTTCATGACAAGGAGTTTCTATGCACCTCTTGTCGTTTCAATCCTCCAAGAGATGCCTGTGGAGGGGACGGCTCCCGATCCCGGACGAGAATCAAGGGATGAGGAGGTGGAGTCTCTATTCAAGGAACCACATCCCACCATGTCAGAGTTTCTCGATGCTTGTGAAAACCCAAAGACACAGGAGGAAGTCGAGGAAGAGTCAGCGGATCAGGGTCTTCCACCCCAATTCGATGCCTATTTCCTTGCATTTTCTTCGTCATCGTCTGTGACTCCACCATCTATCTGCCACGTGCCAGTGCTTTGCATGGCCGATGAGGAGCGATTCCCGGTGCTCATGTCTAGCCTTCTCTATCAGCGACGCATGTGGCGCATCAATGACCCAATGGTGGGTCTAGAATTCTCGAAATACGACACCACCATCAGACTATTTGTTGGATGGCTCGGTAACGAACCCATTTTGGACCGTGCTCTGGTGAGTCACTTCTCATCATTTTTCTTATTTTCGTCCGACAGCCAGTACCCTCTAGCCACAGGTCCATATCGGGGAGATAGGGACCCCAGTGAAACTCGATTTATCGACGCCGTCGGGAGCACTTGTCGTTGCTCGGTTACTTTGCACCCTGGAATCACGCATATTTGCTGTGCATGACTCCATCAGACACTCTGTGGGCGCAGTTGTCAGTGACGCGCGATCACGTTCGTCACTGTCCTGGAGGATTGATACGGACACCCAAGCGGAAGGCTCCCTGTCAGTTTTGGAAAACAATAACAAGCGAGACCTGGTTATCCGATGGGTTAAAAGCCAGGAATACTCAGGGGGAGAAGGGTGTGTCTCCATATATCGTTGCCTCTGCTGTCCGTTTATACCATCATACTGCTAGCACGATGGCCCCTCGCAAGCAAGGAGGCAGCACGTAGGAATATTTTTTTCTGGCATCCTCTACCCAATCTGATCATTCGAAAGGCGCGGTTCTGCGACGTCGGTACCATCGCCACAGCATTCGACCTCTCCACGATCATTGTGAGCCACTGTCCTCTTCGGAAGGTCGCAGCTCACGTCTTTGGATGAATAGCACTTCACCCCCTGCTTCCTCGGTTGCATCAAAGTTGACGCCGTAAGTTACGAGTTTTCCGGAAAACTTTCGTTCGATTGACAGATGATGCAGAGAGGTTGAAGAACGTCATGCACCCGGCAATGATGATGACGTTCCAACGTTTCTTCCACGTCTATCGTGTTCCAAGTGAGTACTTGTAAAGGAGCCATCGCATCATCTTATCGCAATTCATGGGCAGCTTTGCCGCGACCAAGGAAGAAGATGACCATAGAGTGTTCCGTTGGATGTTCGACCGTCGTGTGGTTCCACAGGCCCTTGCAACCGATCTGATCTTCTGCGAGGAGTACACTGCCATGACTGGCTTCATTTGGCCCGAGGAATGGCGCTCAGAAGTACGTGTTACTGTATTATATATATCCTCTTGAAGCACCTTACGGTGCTCTCTAGGATGACCTTCCGCGGGTCGACCCTGTTCTTAGGTCATATGTGAAAGAACTACTTGAGAGTGTCACTGCGCTGAAAACACGACCGGGTGCCGTGACCTACTACCGCGAGGACGAGTTCCCGGTCAAACTACGAGTTCTCGAAGAAAACTTTTCAGCGATCTTCCAGGCATCCCACCGATCCCGTGAGAAGACGAAGCATCCCGAGATTGTCAACGAAATGGAGTGGCGGCATGATCACGATCGGTTACTGTACGATTTCTTCATACGCCTTGTCCAACCCGAAGGAGATGTTGCGAATTATGAAGATCCACGTTCGCGTCCAACGTATGTATTTTCCACCATTTTTACATGTTTTTTTCTTGATATTCGCTTAGTTTGGAGACTACTCTCCGTTTCCAAAAGAGCGATAATTTGCAAACGAGTGAGCGAGAGAGACTGCAGAAATTGATCTATGGATTACTCCGTCGTGAAAACCCAGAACTCAAAACCTGGGTGCTAAATCGGGGTGGTTCCACAGCCAATTATATCCAGGAGCTCAAGCATGCTTCATATGTCTCTTCTCAGTTGATTCGTTGGATGGACGAGACTATTGCAGAGACGGAAGCGCAATCGATCTCTGCGCTTGGTCAGTTTCCGTCCACAGGAAAATGCGATGCATTGGGTCGCTTACTGGTCGAATTGCCAAACCTCCCGTACAAGGCCGTCAGCCATTTTCCGCTAGTGGTTCGCGCTACCGGAAAAGGTGGTGGAGATAGTGAAACGCTCAAAGTCAAGGCTTCTTCGACTGGATCCAGACCCAAGCTTAGGGGAGGGCAGGATGGATTACCAACTAACACATCAAACAGTTCTTTGGCCGTTCCAGATGGTTCTCGACCTGCAGGGGAAAAACGCTACGCTATACTATCGACTGCTATCGCCTCTTCCATGCAATTCCGGGATGTAGCGAGCTCCGTAGATGCATTGGCTTCTAAAGTTCAGCAACTTCGACTCAGTCGAGGGGATACTACATCCCTCGAACTACCCGTCTTGGCCGTCGAATACAAAAAGGCTTCAGAGCAACCCGTGAAGGGTACAAACCAGCTGCGGATGTATCTCACCGCGTCCATCAAATTTCTTCAGGCGGCCGGGATAACAAACTTTGCTGTATATGGGGTACAGGCTGATGGTCCCATCGCAGTGATACCGGCCGCTATCCTTCAGGATGACGTGCGTAGCTTGTTCTCGAGCAGCTAATGTATTCACGACATGGGTTTCTCCGACAGTTTGTCCATCTTTTCGAACGACTGGTTGAGAGAGTGGATATCTCAACGCCACTTGGAGCGTGGCACTACGCGACGATCCTCTGTCGACTTGCCGAAAAACACGTCAAGATACTGGAGACAAAGTTCGAAGAGGTACAAGGGAATCTGGTCGCTTCTCTGCGCGAGAAAGGGAACCAGATGGAAGGCTGGACCATGGATAATCAAACAAATAAGTTGAAAGCCGAGAATAAGGCAAAATCGCCGCCGAAAGAGAAGAAAGAGTCGACGGCATAGTGACCAGAGGCGAGCTGAGATTCTTGTGTTCGCGGACCATTGCCCAAACCGTCGGTCATTGATCAGAGTCGTATTTGTATTATCATCCATGCTTCGCAAATCAATCCCATGTAATTCTCGTAGTCTCTTCGCTTGAGCCTGGCCATACCCGATGCTTACAGATCTAATTGCCTTTTTTTTTTACATACGTAAGCAGGCTAAGGCGAGCGTGACGTGCTTGCTGACGTTCTTCCAAGATCAGATGGCGGCCCTCCGTTTTGCCGTTGTTGGCGGTATCGCCACTGCATGGTTCCAGGCCACAGCGTCACGCTCCCTAAGGGAGAAGCGTTCAACGTTGACTTATATCACTACCAGCGACCCTGTAACATCCCATACTAGTAACCAATAATTCATGGCGGTAATGTCCATTGAGCCCATCTCTTGGATATGTACAAAGCCAATGATTGATAAGGAAAGTCGTCCTTCCACGACAGATCTTGCAGGAGATGCCTGTGGAAGAGACCGCTTCAACGAGGTTTAGCAAGAATCGAGTGATGAAGAAAATGGATCTTTATTCAAGGATATGCGTCCCACCATATCTGGGTTTCTCGATGCTTGCGGAACCCAAAAAAACACGTGGAGGCACTGCCGGAAAGGCCAGAGCCTGGGGAGCGTGCTATGCTTTCTTCTCCGGTGCTTATGGCTGATTTGCTTTATTAGGCACATATGGTATCTCAGATCTCATTGGGGAGAAAGTGACCCATCAACGCCGTCTGTAGTCTCGAACCATCCGTTCTGTGAGTCGCCAATTTAGGGCGCAGGTGCTTCCGGGTACTTCCTATAACGGATGATTCGAGACTACGCCGTCTGGAGCTTGTCATCGTCGAATTCCACATGTTTTATTGTGACTCCATCAGGCACAGTATCCACGCGATCGCGTTTTGTCACTGTCCTGATAGATTGATATGGACATCCAAATGAAAGGCTCCGCTCCGCATTTGGAGGCAATAACAAGTGCTAGGAGCGCAATGCCACCTCATAAATAAGCAAGCACCAGCCCATGGATACCATTCGCCTTATCCAACTTTCCAGGCACTTGATTCTATGAGTCATGAAATCTTCCGAAGACCATCCTTTGACTATTCGATTGTGAAGTTAGATGCAAGGGATTGAATCACCTCAAGAACCCATGGACAATGATGTACCAACGCTCCTCTCACGTCTGTCGTGCTCTGAGTGAGTATTTGTAAAGATGATTGACGTCTGATCACATCTGATGCATAGCCTTGTTGCTGCTACCTCCTAGGATGAAGTCCTGTGAGGAGTACAGCGCCATGACGGGTTTACTTTGGCTCGATGAATGGTTCCAGATGGCTCGCGGGCTCCACACTATACTTCGACTCCTATTTCCACTTCCACGCAAGGACAAATGGATCGATTGGTTTCCAAGATTCAGTAATGGGCCTCAGGTTACTTGTCTTGGCCGTTGAATACAAAAAGGCGTCCTGGAGCACAATAGTGCTGCCTCGGACACAATGAGGTACATCCTGAGTTGATTTGTGCCGCAAATCAGCCCATAGTGTACCTCACAGCGTCCATCAAATCGGCCAGTGCTATCCTTCAGGATGATAATGCACGTCGCTTGTTCAAGGATGGTTGATACAATCATGACATGCACTCCTTTCCTTCGACAGTTCTTCCACATTTTCAAATGACTAGTTGACAGGATGGTCATTTCTGTACCACTCGGAGCGTGGCACTATGCGACGATCCTTCGTCGACCCGCCGAAAAACATGCAAGGTATTGGAAGTTCGGTTCAGTTCGAAGAGCTGAAAGGAATCTGGTGTCCGGAAAGGAAGCTAGATGTGGGTGGACACTTGGCCATCAACTGAATAGGTTCAAAGCCCGGAACAAAAGTGAGCGAGGTGTAGTGGGTGTCTTAAATAGTGTAGACCGGGAGGATTCCTTCTTTCTTCACTACAGTGATGACGCAACAGTAATGACATGTTTGCTCTCTACTGTGGTAATATCAGCAAGTCACAACCGCATTCTGCTATAGATACCAATGTTCGTATAACGCTGAAAAGTCCTTCAAACGCATCGAAACCAGGACGAAAACCACGATGACACAGCTCCCACGATCAGGCCAAGTGCTAGAAGCTCAAGGGATGCGATCATGCCGAATAGCCCGAAAGTTATCCACGGTTTGGTACTTACCGACAGCGCTGCCAATCGTTGGATGTATGCTAATCCGGAGTGGTCGTCAGGGGCTATTCGATCGATCCGAGTTTCATCGTTCAGTTGATCAAAGGAACAGCGGAAGTACTTCCGGAAGTAGAACTGAATCGTAAACGTTGTTTCAGACGAAAACGGTGGCGTTTGCAGACGATGCCGCCGTGTCACCGTAACCCAGCGGCCTGTTGTTCAACATTCGGCTAACATGATCCAATTATTTATTGGATGTATCATCTGCCTTCTGGCATTGTGGTGAGTGATGCTATCTTTTTGATATCCTTTTGGCGGGTGCTGATTTCCCTTGTGTCGAGCCACGCGTTCAACTGAGAGACTTGCGTCATGACTCATCACCCTCGGTGGTTCTTGTCATCGCTCGGCTCTCGTGTAACGGGGGGCTAGACACGTTTACTCTCCTTGACTCCGAAGGGCACTCTGTAAGCAGGTATGTACCGACAAGTCACGATCGCATTCCCTCTCGCAACGTAGTACCGATATTCGTACGGTGACGGGAAATCAGAAGCTCGAGAGCGACATGTATGTCCATCCGCTTCCGAGTTATTGCTCCTCGTGTGTTTAATGACGTTATTAGGATGACAATATCTTCCGACACCTCATGTTACTCGTACAGTGAGCTCCGAGCACCCATCGATGGTGCCGCGACGTTTTACACGCAACTATCATGTTCCGCGTGAGTCATACAAAGCGCTCGCCAGGGCCTACAGACAACAGCCATATAGATTTGCTGCAACTGCTGATAATTTCCGGTGGATGTTTGATCATCGTGTGGTCCCGCGGTGCCTTGCATCTGATTCCAAGTTCTGCGAGGAGTACGATGTCATAACGGGTTTTATTTGGCCTGAGGAATGGCTCTCAAGAGTGCGTATATTTATACATTTTTCCTGCAGTCCCAAATCTTCAGTGTGCTATCCAGAAGGACCTTCCGCCGGTCGATGCTGCTCTTGAGCCGTACGTGGAAGAACTCCTCGAGAGTGTCGCAAAACTGAAAACACGATCGGGTGGAGTGACATGCTACTGCGCGGACAAATTCCCTATCGATTTACGGATCCTCGAAGAAAGGTTCTCTGAAATCTTCCAGGCATCCAGGAGATCCTTGGAAAAGACAAAGTTCCCTGAAACCGTGAATGAAACGGAGTGGCGGCATGACCATGATCGCTTACTGTACGACTTCTTCATACGACTTCCAGGGGATCTTGCAGATCGCGAAGACCCACGTTTTCGTTCAGTGTATGTCTGCTTTGACCATTGAAATCACCTTCCGATATGCTCGCAGGTTAGAGACTACTTTCCGTTTACCCAAGAGCGACAATTTGCAAAAGAGTGAACAAGAGCAACTTCATGAATCGATCTATGAAATGCTCCTTTGTCAGAACACAAGCATTCAAACCTGGGTGCGAAATCGTGGTGGTTCCATAGCTGATTATTATCAGGAAGGCCCGAGTAGTGCATACGTCATTATTCAATGGGATCGTTGGAGACGGGAGACTGATACAGAGACGGAGGCACAAATAATCGCCAGGCTCGGTCAATGTCCGTCCACAGGGAAATGCGATGCATTGGGTCGTTTACTGGTAGAATTGCCATCGCGTAAAACCGTCAGCCACTTTCCGCTGGTGGTTGCCGGAAAGGATGACGGGACGCGAGGGGGAGGACACGAAGCAAAGTCTGTTGGGGTCCTGAGCGCAGGTCAAAGGCGTACCGCAGAGTCTACGGACGTTTTAGCTTCCAAAGCTCAAGCTCAGCACCTCCCCGTCGGACCAGACACGACATCCCTCGAGCTGCCTATTCTGGTTGTCAAACACAAAAAGTCGTCTGAAGAGGTCGCGAAGAGTGTGAACCAGCTCAGGATGTGTCTCACCGCGTCCATCAAATTCCTCCAGGCGGTCGGGATCACGAACATTGCTGTGTACGGTGTGCAGACAGACGGTCCCATCGCGACCTTACCCGCTGCTATCCTTCAGGAGGACAATGTGCGTGGCATGTTCTCCTGCGGTCGCCGTGAGCATGACACTCGTTTTCTCGACAGTTTATCCACCTTTTCGAACGACTGGTACAGAAGGTGGACATTTCGACGCCCCTTGGAGCGTGGCACTATGCGACGATACTCTGTCGGCTTGCGCAATGCCACGCCAAGGTACTGGAGAACAAGTTTGAAGAAGTCAAGGAGAGTCTGGCTGCTTCTCTACTCGGAGAAGAGAACCGGATGGGGTGGACGATCGACGATCAAATGGCGAGCTTGAAGGCCGAGCATAGGGCCAAATCGCCACCGCGGTGGAACTCAGTGGCAGACACGGAAGGAGGACAATTGTCAGGCGCGGAGCCTTGGTAACCTTCGAGCGGCTGACTGACGTCTCTTTGTTTACTTGTGATGTCAGTGGTCGACTTGTACACGAGTTCACTTGGATCTCGCTGTAAAGTTAGGGTCTGAAACATAGGGAGAATCGACACACCAGACATGCCTTGGCACGTCGAGGACCGCGCCGGCTACAAACAAGCGAACAAGCCTGCACGGCGACTCGCACAAGAGCTGTCGAGCCGGGATTTACCGGCGTAGTGCGATTCCGAAGAGTCGATTATCACAAAAAGTCTGAACGAAAAAGAAACGAAACAAAAAAACAATCGTCCACCCGTACGCCAGCCCTACTTGAAGTCGCCCCACAAGTCCCCAAACACGTCATCCTTTTTCGACGCCTGCGCCGGCTGCGCGCCAAACAGCCCCTGGCCATTCCCTCCATGCGTCGCGCCGCCCCACACGTCGGTCGTATTGAACGTATTGGTCGTGCCTGCTGCGGGGGGACCCCATACGTTGGTCGACGCGCCGGCGAGAGGGGGGTTCCAACCCGAACTGACGCCCCACATCCCAGTACCGGTCGTACCCATCATGCTGATCTGTTGCCGTTGCGGCGCCGCGGGTGCATGGCCCAAGGCGTCCCACGAGTTGCCAGCCGCTGCCGACGTAAACTGACCAAACGCGTTCGAGGACTGGACGGATTGGGCCGGGGCGGGGTGTGTCGGCGCAGCGGAGAAGAGGGAGAGGATATCTTGCTTGACGTCTTTGGCGGGGGGTTGAGGAGCGGGGTTGGAGGAGGGCGCGTGGAAGTCGAGGGAAAAGAGGTCGTCTTCGGGTTTTTGTTGTTGGGGCTGCTGCTGGACGGGCGCCTGCACCTGGGACTGGGACGTGGCGGGGACCTGGACACGCCCAGCGACGGCGGCGGAGAGGAGTTGGCGGGATTGGGAGTGCGCGTGGGCAGTGTTTTGGCGGAAGGTGCTGGGAGACTGGAGGGAAGGCGATGCGGGCCGGGGTGCCGAGAGGCTCGCGGTCGGCGCGTGGGTCAGGCGGCTGGAAGGCGTCGCCGAGGGGGTGGCGTCCAAGAGCTGTGCACTCGAAGCGTCTCCGTTAGACTCGGACTGTGCCGGACCATCGAGGACGGATGGGTCCTCGGGAGGTGGGCCGTCCATAGCCCACCGTCGCGATTCATATTTTGAGCGGATAAAGGATTCCATTTTGCTGCATGAGATGAGAAGGGGGAGATGTTTGGAACGGGAGACTCACTGATCAGGAGGGATGTGGCCAGCTTTGAGATGAGCCTCCCAGTAGATGTTTGCACGACGGTTACCCCATTTCTGGATGGACTAGGAGAAGGTGAGCGAGGGTTTGAATGGTGGACGAGTCAAGGTACCTCCATCTGTTCGGGGGTCCACATGTCGAGATCGATGGACTTGACGCGGCTGATGTGCGTGCCCATTCCGCGGTGGATGCCCGAGCATCGTATACAAAGATACACCCCGCTGGAAATTCCACGGAAATGAGTCAATGAGGCAGCGATACCATATTCAACGAGTCCTCACAGGTTCCACGATGCCCATCGAGGATCTAGGCAGGGATTGTAAGGGGAAAGTCGGACAAAAGAGAAGTGTTGTGCCTCACCGTTGCGTTTGCAGTCCGCGCAGAGCTTGTTGTCAGACTGCTTGATGAGCTCGCGCAGAATCTTTGCGTTGCGCTCGGTGGTGGCTTTGTCTGGCTTGTACATCGTGTTGGACGTCGTCAGACGACCTGGTGGTTAGTGGTAACCTTGTGAGAGTCCGTAATTGGCTGTGTTAGAAATTTGCTGCCCTGGTACACGTTGTCACTACTCCTTTCACGACGTCCACGACGACCCGCCATGTCCTCGCCAACGGCCCGCGCTGAAGCCCGCAGAAAAGCCATCCTCGCCCGTGGCGGCGACCGTCTCGCGAAACTGACCCACTCGGCGCGCGGCGAAGACGCCCCAGCCTATATGCACGACGGTAAGTCGTTCGGCCTCCCCAAAACCGCAACCCACAGCCCTCGCAGACGCCCCCGGACGAAGCAGCGCTGCCTTTGTCGGCGAAGAACCTGTCCTCCCCCCACCGCCCCCACCAAAAGACACCCCGAGACCGTCTCCTCCGCCTCCGCCCTCGTTCGGCCAGCCTGACCCGTCCGCCTGGTCCGAGGAACAACAGCGCCAGTTCATGCAGGCGCTCATGGGCCTCAATCACCTCCCGTCGCAATCGCCCTCGGCGCCGGCACCATCGCTGGCCACCCCGCCTGCCGCAGATGACCCGTTCGCCAACATGATGGCCCAATTGACCAAGATGAACCCCGATCAGGGCGGGACTACGGGCAAGGCCCCCGTGCCGCCCACCCCGGTGAAGCCGCCCCCACGCCTGCAAAAGTGGATGCCGCTGTTGCACATGGTTTGCATGTGGATGTTGTTGGCGGTGTTCGTACTGTGGAAGGAACCGCAGATGTTTGTCGACAAGACGGCGGGCACAGTTGACGTGGCATTTTGGAAACGCTGGCCCAAGCTGACGGCCCAGGGGACGACAAAGGGCGCGTGGGGCGTGCAGGCCGTGGTATGTGCTTTTCGTTTCTGCGGCGTGGAGGTGCCTGATGTCGCGCAACAGCCGTTCTTTTGGGCGTTCTTAACGCTGCAAGTGATGCTGCATTCGCTGCGTATATTCAGTGGTCATGTAAGTCGGCCATTCTCGTATGAGTGCATGTGGTGACCCCCGAAATACAGAACGACGTGCAGCCACCAGCTATAATTTCTCTTGCGCTCCCACATCTTCCACCACCATTGCCATCGTTGATCACGAATGGGCTTGGGTATCTGCACATGGGAAGCGCGTTCATGAACGATGTTGCTGCAATTGTGTTTGGGATGGGGATGATCCTGATGGTCACGTCTTGGTTTGCCGACTAGGTATACACGTACTTCTAGCCATGTTTTGGAACGATCCTCGCTGCATGTGATTAGGTATTATATATACGAGGGATCCATTACACCTCTACCCTATCTATGCTTGGACTAGAGGATGTTAAGGAAGGATAGCCGCAGCGCCCGTCTTGGGTCGACTAGGCTCACTGAGCATTTCCTGCACCTGCGCCTCGAGTTCCTCTGGTGAAGACGACTTGGCTGCGGTGGCCTTGCGCCGTTTCGCGACCTGAGCGAGCCGTTCGTTTTCCTCACCAGGCAAGACAGGATGCCCAGCAGCGAGCGCGGCCGACTTGTACGCCCTCCATGGGTCGCCGCCTGCCAGGTCCATGAGCTCCTTGGCGATGCTCGTTGACCATTTGTGCGACATGTCGATCGTGGACGTCCGGCCGTCCTCTGCCTCGGCGAGTGAGCACCGGGCACCAGGGCCAACGAAAACGACAGGGAGGGGAACTCACCAAACTCGACCGTCGCTTGCGGGGCCCACGACTCCTCGCGCGTCTTGGGCACCTTGGACACGCGGATGTCGAGGTCGGGATTGGCATAGCGTATGCGGGGGAGTTCGTCCTTGACGAAATGTCTGTGCGTGTGGTGGGTGAGAGATGGTGGTCAGTGGGGCGGGTCTGTCCTCAGTTTCCCTGACAGGCTCACCGTGCACCCATGTGGTCGTTCCGTGCTGCCAGCTTCAGACTGATGCGCCGGAGTCCGGGGAGGGCGAGACGTGGGCCCGCGTTGAGGTTTTCGAGGATGCGGGAGAGGTGGGAGGGCGGTGGGATGAACTTTCCGCGTCGGCGTGGCATGATGGACGCGTCCCGAGTCTGGGTGAGGAAATTTCTGTGAGGGTTGTTTGGCCTTGTTGGAATCGCAAGGCTTTGCCTTCCTGTTTTGGATCGTGGCAACTTGAACCGTATCTCAATACGCTTGGGCCTCATACTCAAAATTCCAAGTACGAGTGAATTCCGTGCAATACAACAAGGGTCTATGGTCGCGAAGGTCGTGCTCAGGCTTCGTTAAAGGCGAGAGACGGGGACGGGGTTCCCTGAGAAAATAATTCTTCGAGTGCAAGCCCGGGCCGCGCGTGCGTCATATAAGGTTCGTGCCTCATCCGCAGGATCGCGGCAGTTGTGCCCTCTCACAGACGGGCTGGTCACCAGACTATGTGCCACTATGCGCCATATGGCGCGCTCCAATATATAATGGGTAGACCATAGCTGTCCACAGCTTGTCACTTTGTTCCTTTCCCAGTCCTTCATCTGTTCCTTCTCTTGCTTCTTGCCTCTCGATGGACCGGAACTATTATCACAGGCACACAGACACTGACCCTAAGGTGCTCCAGTGGTCGAACAAGGCGCGTACGTACCGATAACTTGAAGAAAAGCTGCATCAATGCTAACTGTCGGGTAGGTCAGACACCACTCGGCGAACGCGAGAGTAGCGCCACGATATGGTCATTGGCGTATGTGGCAAATCTTGCTGGAGGGTCTTTTGTGAGTGGCGGCACGCACGCGGTTCGAGTATGGGAAACAAACGGCGAGGAAGTGGCGACTATGCTTTCTGGAGCTGTCAACTGTCTTGCTGTGTCCAAGGATGGCACGAAGATTGCAGCGGGCACCTTCCGTGGTGAGGTGTGGGTGTGGGGTACGCGGACGTACAAACAGATCTTTGTGTACTGAGAGGGTGCCACTGAGATCACCGCTGTCGATTTTTCCCCCAAGTCAGATCGGCTCGTGGTCGCGTCAACCAATTGCGCACGAATCTTGGATAGCTTAAATGGCCTGCGGGTATTCAACCTGGCCTGCGTCGGGGTAGTTGCAGCCAAGTATTCTGCAGATGGTGATCGAATTGCAATAGCCACTCCCCGTTCAATCACAGCAGCGATGGTCATCTGCTGGTGGACATCCTGGCAACGGTGACCCCTAGATACAACAATGGTCTCCTCTGGTTCAGCAATGACCTATTGGTCGCATCTGATGGTCGCATCGAGCGCTTCAATTCATCTACGGGTTCATTGGTCTCCAAATGGCTGGTCCCTGATATGAACCGCTTCTCATGTATCGCTCTGTCGCAGAGCAGGACATCCTGGATCATCGCATGTTCAACAGGCCGCACCATCACATTCTGGCAAGTGTCGACAGGAACCCAGTACGGCTGCATCCAATATGATCAAGAGATACGTTCAATTGCCCTTTCGCCAGACAGTTCATTATCTGCAGTTGGTGGAAAGGGCGGGCAAATCATCCGGCCTCTGTCTCATATCAATGTAAGTGTCGCGCGATTTGACCTTTCGTCCTATTCACATGTGGCTTCCCGGCAGGAACCGGATATTCCAATTGACACCGATACCATGGATTTATGGAAAGGTGGTCAACTCGCGGACGCGGAAGAATCGTTGACGAGAGCAATTTCGTGCCAGGATTTGAGCCATCATTTATTCTCTTGTCGAGCTCTTGTGAGGGACCGCTTAAAAAGTGGGATGCGGCAATTGATGACGCCACCAAGGTTTGTATTCTTTACTGACCCCCTCGCGAACGCTGATGTTAACGTACACCAAGTCCATCGAAATTCGGCCGTCCGTCATTGGTTACGTTGCAAAGAGCGTAGCGCTCGTCGGCAAGGGGAAGGGAGGTGACGGGTACCGGGAGTGCGATATCGCAATGGAGCAATTCCAGTCTCAATATGGTACCTTTCTGTCTTTGGTCAAGGTGTGTTATACGTAGATTCGGGATTGATTTTCTTAATATCTCATGTTCCTCAGGCCATCGTCATGTTTATGGCCGGACAGCATGACGATGCAATTTCATCCTTGGATAATATCGCCACCGTGAACTCGAACTTAATTTGCTGCATACTTAAAGCACGTACTGTTGACATGTTAAATCTCGTCACTAATATCTTTCAATAGGCATATATGCACCTTTCCCTCGGAAACATGAATATGGATCGTGGCAACTACAAGGGTGCTTTGCTGTCATTTGAGCATGCACGAGCTCAAATAGGACATCACACGATTCCATCACTCCTGGTGATCCCGCTGGTCAGCTGCTTTGTGGTATAGCGAAATCAGAATACTCATCTTCTTGACCAGATATCTGGATGGAGCTTCGATGGTCTCGACATCACCATTCTATGCCGTTGTTGCGAGGCCATTCTTAAAGCAAGTTGCACAAAGGAGGGAATCGAGGGGATCCTGGAGACAGCAGATACTTTTGGGAAAGCAGTTTATGCGAGCAGTCTCGTTGCGAACAAGGTTGCTGGTGGGCCTGTTCCTTCGGTATCCTGCTATAAGTCTTACTTACTGGTGCAGTGTTTACTCAGCAACGTCTCAAAGCCTCTGAAAATGGTGGTGAGGTAATCTCGACATCTTTCGCCACCACTGGCTTGGCAACCCCTACACCATTCTTAAAGTTATGGGCAGTTGCCACGTTGGTAAATCGCTCTTGGAATGATGCAATTGTTATTGCTGTCGATGTGAGTAGTGTCCTCACTTTGGTGTCCAACTACATAATTGATTCTCTGTTGGTTTGGAGTTTGCACTTCCGAGACTCACGGTTTATCGGGTTATATGCGAAGCCCTCAATATGGTCGACCGCATGATGGATTTTGGCCCGATGTTTACGTGAAGTGGCAAGTGAGCTCACACAAGGCGAGAAAGGGCAATGGTTCCGTGGTGAGTGGATATGTATACCATGCCATTGGTACTTGCCTTGACAGCCCTGTAAGACTTTGAATCTTGTTGCAGTCTGAGACTAGAAGATCTTGTAAAGCGAAGCAGGGCATTTTCTGCAAGGGGCATGTGGGAGGATGCATTAAATGATGCAGATGAGGTATTGTGAGCTGTTGGTAGCAGGATAGGTTTAGCTGACCATGATTCCAGATAAATGCACTTGCCGGGCCTTCATCAACATTCATCCATGAAGTCTTGATGGAGTGGGCAGAAGCAGTATTGACAATTCGTTCATGGAAGAGAGCCTTGGCTACTGCTCCTGGGGTAAGTGTACTCCATAATTAATATGTATAGTATACTTGACCCCTTCTTTTGAAGTTCAAAGTTCCAAAATCCACTATTTACCAGGCAATATGTGATCATCTTGAAAGAATCAATAATGTCACAGATGTCCTAAGCTGTTTTCATAAAATGGAAGATGTCCTGGGCCAAGTTACATGAGGTGATAAGGAATGGACCCTTGGTGAGTGAGCAAATTTGCAGTATGGGTGACATCTACATGACTATTCCATATGTATAAGACTTCAAACACCGTTGCAGCATTCGAATACAGGACATTGGGGACAGTGCCATGTGTGATTATTGATATGACAAAGCAATCTTCCACTATTCAACTGCACTGTCCCTGAATCCTTCATCATATGTCTTATTTGCCAAGCAAGGGGAAGCACACTCGAGGATTGGACTATGGGAGGACTCACTGAAGGATGCAGGCAATGTATAATGGTGTTTTTGTCATACTTGAAGTCCTTTTACTGATGAAATTCTTTGCTTGATAAGGCTATGATGCTTGAACCACTATACTCACCAGACTATATCATGATGCCATTGATGAAGTGGGTGAAGAGGAAATTGACATATACAACATGGAGGGACATATTGACTATTGGTAGCAGTGTAAGTCCATTGCTTCGAGGATACAATCAAATTGACAACATTGTTGGAAGTTCAATCTCCCTAGATTTTTCATCTACCAAAGTATATGTGAATGTCTCGAGAGGGCCAATAAATTCATGGAAGCAGTGATGTGTTTCCGTGAAATGCAGAATGAATTTGAACAGGCTGTACAGGATGAAGTGAAATGGGTTGTTGGTAGGTTTAATTTTGTCTTCATGTTGATCATGGGTGACACCTACATGGCAACCATCTTTAGACTTCAAGTCACAGCATTGTAACCTGATAATGTTCCTTGGAGATGCAACAATGGAAAGCTGACAATACTATTGCTTACCCCCCAGTTGGCACCTACCCCCGAGTTGGCAGTCATGCATTGTCACACATTTTGGCTGTCAGCGTGATGAAAGCCCACTTCACAATCTCGATGACTACTGCATTGTTTTCCTTCATTCAACTTGGAAAACACTGATGGAGTACATAAAATAGGATGTGTAAACAAAAATAACAGAAAAAGTTGTAGTTTTGCTAGAGTGCCAACTTGGGGGTAGGTGCTGACTGGGGGGTAAGCGATAGTATGACCAAGCAATATTTTACTATTCGGCTGCAATATCATGGAGTCCCAATGACATAGCCCGGCAATCTTTATTTATTAAATGAAGTACAGTAAATGCAACAATGATGAAGTGGGTGGATGCATTGAATGATGCAAATGAGGCATGATGTAATTTTCTCTTGTGTTGTGTCTGCTTGTGGATAGAACTTGTCTACTAGGCCATCATGATTGATCCATCATCACCATTTGGACATTGGAGGAAACATTTAGCATTGCAAGGAGCAGGACACCAAGCAGAGGCAGTAGAGGCATTCAAAACAATGCTTTTGGACATCTCACACTCCCCCGACCCACAGATTCTCAGTGCACCACATCCTAGCATTACAATGCATCAAATACTATACTTCTAGTACATGTTTGATGCAATATAACACTGATCCTCATATCACTTATTATGCATCACAGCTTGAGTACTTGTTCCCATTCCCTTGTCCCCTTGTAGTTCCTTGTGATGCATCACATCGCTTGTCCCATTTCCTTATCCCCTTGTGGGTCTTGTATGATGCATTACATCTCACAGCATCTCTAGGCCTATTTCCTCATCCTCTCGTAATCCACCTGATACATCACACATGTCCCTATTCCCTCATCCACTCATAATCCCTTCCTCTGATGCATCACGGCCTGCGCTCATCTCATCCCTCATCCCCTCATATGTTGCAAATCTCTCATGATGCATCACAGTGCTGGGTCATGCTCGAGTTGTCCTCCACAATGCTTGATGCATTGGCACTATCTGAGTATCAGTAGCATACAATATTCCATGCATCCACCTTCATATATTCTTACAGATCATTTATTGTATCATCCCCACTCACCATCTCTTTGTGACCGAGTTCCTCAATGTCATGAATCAAGGCCTCTTTCCTGCTGTCATCAGCTTCCAACCACTTGCAATCCAGATTCTTCACAAACACCATTGTGGGTGACCAGGAATGTCAGCACCATTTGGAGAGGTAGTGTCTGATATTTGCTTGCCATTGGGCATATGCACAGGAGCCTTCAAGCCTATGTTCATCATTCAAAACAAATGACTTTCCTCTTTGTTCCCAGCGAGCAGCATCCCATTGAAAAAATGTCAGAGTTCTCTCCATCTCCTGCATAAGAAGTACAACTTCTTCAGACCATCTGGTGGCCCTGGCTTGTGCTTTGCACTATTCAATGTGCATATCTAGGTGACTGCCATGTTATTCATCCCAAGACAACTCATATTGCTCACCTTCCATAGTTGTTTCATTGGCAGCTATGGCTCCACTGACACACCATATCCAGGACAATTTCCGAGTGCCCTCCGTTTTGCCCCAGAGTAGATCTGACATTCCACATATATCTTGGTGATTAAGTGGTCGCAGAACAGAATTCCATGTGCCATTTTCTTTTAGTAGGGGTGCCAGTCTACACAGTGCAGTGTGAGCATTATCGTATCTATTAGATGATATTAAACCCAGCTGTTCGAGATCAACATAAATGACTTGCCTATTTGCTGTGGCTTCAATCCTTGCTTCAATTTTTTGAGTATGTTACATGCCCTTGTGTTTGCTCCTTGGCCATGCAAATTGTGATTCTTAAATTTTAGGATGCAACTTTGCACTCGAAGGTTTGACCACAGGGACTGTAGTGTTATGGGTCTAACCTGGATGCCCCTATTCAATGGACTTGTACAATTCTTTTTCTCCTTTTATCTTATCTTATCTTCTTATCTTATCTAATCTCGGAGATTGCCAGTAGCATCTCTTGATCTATGCCTTATCTTCATCAGCACTGCCTCAAGGGCTACCACTTCTATGTTTCACTATTTCACTCTTCTATGTTTCACATCTCTCATATGCTTCACCCTCATCACTCGTTTCACTGGTGAAACATGTTTCAATCATGCTTCTCTTCCATTCCCACACAGCCCAAGGCTATGCGCTTCTATGCTTCCATTATGTTTCATCTCTGTGCTATGCACGAAACATATGTTTCACCTCATGTTCCTCTTCATTTCCGCATTACAGCCTCTAAGGCTATATGGATGTATTAGGGTAGATCCCAAACATGTACATATGCTATTCCTCAGTATATATACCCAGGGTAGCTGGGCTGGACGTCCTCCAGTCTGGTTCACTTTGAGGTTTTTCCCAAAGCCTTCTAGTGTCCCACCTTAGTCACTTCCTTCTCCCTTTAGGTTTGAGTGCTGCCTGATCCCAGTTGGATTTTGGGTTGTTTCATGTAGTGCATCATGGGCCTGGGAGAATCATAATTTCCACTCAACTCTTTGTAACCGTTCATCACAGGGGATGGATTGCCTAAGATCAGATGGTAACAGAAGCTTGTAGGACTCTGGTGGGACACTGACATCACCATTACCCATTGCCTTTACATGCTCAGAGGCCAAAACTGGTATGAATAACTGTTGCAGCCTGACCCAGCTGTCAATGCAGTGTGAAAGTGTGTTGCTTTGAAACAATAAGTTGGCTTCTTGGTGGTCTGTGTGATGAGCACCAAGCCCAGCCTTGTCATGGTGCAAGCGACATCTAGAAATATGTTACCAGCCATCAGCAGAGTGCCAGTGAAAGCCTATCTTCCTGAAGATCCTCCAATTCTAACCCATTACTAATGAGGACACTTGGAGAGCAGATTTCATGAAGGCTAGTCCTGTCATTGTGTGATAACTCCTCAGCTTCTTCTTTAGCGAGTTCCAGTCGGACTGCAGCCATGGTCAGTACTGAATAGATATCATATGTGAAACACCCAAAGCCCACTTAAGGGATTAGGCTTGCACTCAACACACCAGAGACATAAAGGAAGGGAGGAGACTGAGGTAGGACACTAGGAAGAGCTTTGGGGGGAACTCCAAAGTGAACTAGACTGGGGATTAACCCAGGCCAGACCCCTTGGTTATATATTGCAATTTTATCTAGGGCTATGCTACAGTGGTAATGTCCTTACCCTAGATCCATAGATGTGAAATAGTAGTCCATTAGGCTTCCAGAGCCTATATGATCATAAATGAAAGGGATGAAAT
>JBBPUA010000008.1:0-69680 GCA_038094355.1 Afroboletus lepidellus | reverse complement strand
ATACGGCCCTAGCACCCGTGGGTGAACGCGTCGCAGAACAGGTCGGGAGCCAGTTCAATAATGCGATTGCCTTTGTGGTAAAGTCGAGTTTTATGTAGTCTTTCCCATCTCATGGTATTGCAAGATCGATGGCGATGCACTGGGCTCGGGCGAAGCTGCGTTGATTGTTAGTTGGATGTCTTTGCGACGCCGATCCCTCGTTTATCGTTTCTTTAGCCATATCTTCCGCAGTCCGGCCTGACGACGTGGCGCCCACAAGCATTCCAGCCACCTGCGTTCACTCCAGGTGCCCGAGTTACGCTGGCAAATCCCAAATCACCCTCG
Source organism: Afroboletus lepidellus (assembly GCA_038094355.1). Taxonomy (NCBI): domain Eukaryota; kingdom Fungi; phylum Basidiomycota; class Agaricomycetes; order Boletales; family Boletaceae; genus Afroboletus; species Afroboletus lepidellus. Next base: position 69,356 of record JBBPUA010000008.1, on the reverse strand, counting down.
ATTGCCGTGGATCTAGTTCGGGATAAGCATATGCATCAAAAGTTTGGCGATTTTGATGATCACTTGGAGGACGTGACGATAGATTGGTTGCGGAATAACGCATGTGACATTGTGGATCTGTGAAGTACCACCTGTACTTGTGATCTCCGTAGAAACGTACGATCCCCGCTTGAAGTAGACCGCTCTAACCCCCTTGTCAACGGCTGTCGAGGTTCGCCTTCTGCTATCACGAATGGCACCCGTATCACTGGGACTGCGAGGGACCCTGGTACACTGTCCTGCTCTGGGGAAAGTGGAGATTCTGGAGGACCATCTGCTTCGTACGTCCAATTACCCCTTTATCTTCTTCATGTTCCGACGCTCCTCCAGTGATCGATGGTCGTGGTGTCATAGTCCACCTCTCTCCAGCCTCTTCGGAAGCCTCGCAAAGCTACATCGATCAACATGGATCGTCGGTCAAGATCCTCCCTGCAGGGAGCTTTCTCTTTCCTACCTTTTGCGATCTCCATCTCCATGCACCGCAGTTCATGTACCAGGGAACTGGTCTCGACCTCCCACTCATGGAATGGCTCGATAATTATGCCTATAAAGCCGAGGAGGGTCTCGACCAAAACCCAGATTTAGCCCACAAGGTATACCGTCGGCTTGCACAGCGCTTGATAGAAGTTGGGACCAGCGCCGTCCTGCTGTTCGGTACAATCAAGACGGAGACCAAGTAAGTGATGGAGTACCATCTGATCATCCTCTAAACCTGAGCTTCCAAGCCTCATCCTCGCCGAGGAGATGCAAACGGCGGGTGTGCGAGCATTCGTCGGCAAGTTGTCCATGGACAAGTCGTCCCGACCGACATACCGAGAATCCAGTGCAGAGGAGTCGTATAAATCCGCAGAAGAGTTCATACACGGCTGCAGAGCCCTCACCACACCATTCGAGCCACACCAGCGGTTGGTGGAACCTGTGGTCACCCCCCGATTTGTGCCCACGTGCTCTGAGGCATTGCTCACGAAGCTCGGCGAGCTCTCCAAAAGGGAAACGACGCGGATCCAAAGTCATTTGGCCGAATCGTTTGCAGAGGCGAAATGGGTGAGGGACGAGAATCAGATGGAGGATATTCAGGTCTTCAAAAAGGTATCGTCCTTTCCCCGCAAATGGATCTTACTCACGGAGAGGTCCTAGTACAACCTCTTGAAGAGAGGCACTGTTCAAGCACATTGCACCTTTCTGAGTTCGGAGGAACTCGACGAGCTCGTGGCTAACCAGACGGCGGTAGCTCATTGTCCGTTATCCAATGCGTACTTTTCGGAGAAGCCCTTCCCACTGCGCGAAGCTCTAGACAAGGGAGTGTCGGTCGGCCTCGGCACGGACATCGCAGGAGGATACAGTATCGACATACTCAATAGTATGAGGCACGCTGTTGCAACCTCGCGGATGCGCGAAGGAACTCGTGCGCTCGAATCCGAATCTGGTGGTGAGGTCAGATCACTTGCTGTCGAATGGAAGGAGTCTCTCTTTCTCGCGACACGCGGCGGTGCGCTGGCGCTGGGTCTAGAGAACTGCGGGGAGTTTAGAGTCGGGGCGGTTCTTGACGCACAGCACAGTACGCGTGGTCAGCCGATGTATGATGTGAACTGACCACTCTCTAGTCTCTGTGTTCGACTGGGAGAGACAAGCTGGGGTCGGTGCGCTCGACTTTTTCGACCTGAACGAACACAGTCTTACGATGGACATGATTGAGAAGTGGTGGTGCATGGGAGATGTGCGGAACCGTGTGGGGATGTGGGTGCAGGGACGGCCCCTGTGATATTTGTGTTTGTATGTCGTTAGCCTCGAGGAACTGGCGCGATGTTGGATGGAGGTCCACATGGGTGACGGTCTCCAGACGCCCTCGAGAAGCGGCACGCCCCTTCCCTGGTCGCCATCTCGTCTCGTAATACCCAGACAATCCCCCTCCGCACCCACGCTCCAACCCCATGGCACCACCTCCCCGCACATACAGCCCGCGACAGACCTTGAGAGCTCCGCATCGTCAGTGATTAATCTTGATATCAGCGATGGCATCCTGGTCCACGACGTCGATGCAGAGGCGGAAACGATGACCAGCGAAGAGACCACTGCGGTCGGCCAGATACTCGACGTCCCTGACGAGCAGGCCAGGAAGAGCCTACGCGACCAGCTGAGGCGTACCCTCAGCAAGAAGGAACCTACAGGTCTTCCGTGTTTCGTCTTGGAGGTGTTCACGTCTAATCATGCCCCAGATCGCCACTCGCTGAAGTCCATGGCTCCTGTCGTCACCGAGATGCCATCTACAATCGGTCTGTCGTTCAAATCTACCCTCTGTTCATCCTAACACTCCCAAGATGGCCCACGCGGACCATGCAAGCCGAGAGAGTATTTTGTTTTGACCGACGCTGGGAAGCCCGTTTTCGTCAGGTATGTCATACCACAAAATGCCGAATGAATCTTCTCAATGCTCTCCAGCGGGTCCGGAAGCGAAGACGAACTCTCCTCCACAATGGGTATCATTCAGGCTCTAGTGTCCGTGTTCATCGACGATGGCGACAAACTACGCTGTATCAATACTGGGCCATTGACGATTACATTCCTCCTTCGGCCGCCACTTTACTACGTGTGCGCATCCACATGGGGTGAACCCGAGTCGGTGGTAAGTATGATGCCTGGTTCCATAATGTTGTGGAGCTAACCAAAGCAAGACTCGTTCTCATTTAGAATATCTACATCTGCAAATCTTAAGCATCGTCACCGCCTCCCAGCTTCAGCGGATATTTGAACGACGGACAAACTTTGATTTACGTCGTTTACTGAATGGTCCCGGTTCATCCGTCTTGTAGTGTAAATTTGAACTTCTTAATTCTTTTATAGGCACGGAACCTTTCCTAATCACCTTGCTCAAGCGACTAGAACTGGACTTCGCGATGGCGACATCTTCGTTACATTGTCTTCAACTGGATCCGAATCTGCGGTCCCGGATCGCTGATGCACTGGTACCTATAACAAAAATGAAGGTACGTACGATTGAACGAAACAAGGCCTTGGTGCTCATGAGCCATCAGGATACCCTCTACATCATTCTTGTTGCCCAGGGACGCGTGGTTACTCTGGTGCGGCCTAAAAAGCACTCTATACATCCTACGGGTTTGTGTCTAGTGGTGTTTTCATACCTTCCCGCTTATCAACATCCTGCCAGACATTCACATCATCGTGAACACAATCCACTCTCCGTCGATATACAACTCTCCTGCAGCAGCTTCGTGGATCCCTGTGTGCCTCCCGAAGTTCAACCCAGCAGGCTTTGTTAATGCCTATGTAACATTTCTGCGCAAACCAGAACATAGTGAAGTTGATTCCTCAAACACTGACTCGAACACCTCGAATGATAGGCCACCATCAGTTGATCCTTCTCAGCAGGTAGGTCAGGTGGATGTAGGCATCGGCCTCGTATGCATCAGTGGAGCGGGGGATTTCGAGACAGTTCGAGGGTGGTGTGATACTGTCGCCGAAGTTTGTGATTTTATTTCCAATTCTGATCGTTTCTTTAATCAGGACCATGACGTCTTTGCAGAAACTGAATAGCAGCGGTCTCTTAGATTCAATATCGGATGTGATACATTCCGGGAGAGCACAATATTCCGTGTCTCAGCTTGGAATACCGGGGCTACGACACTTTATATACAAATCCAGACCTCATGTTCAAATCACGTTTCCAGTTCTCGAGGATCCCTACGAGGAAACTGAGGAGAAGAGAAGGTACCAGTCATAATCTTCCACATATCGAGGTTACTCACCTCGCTCGACAGGCTTATCACCATGTATCAAGTTGTATATGACGCCATCCACGCCAAGTCCGGCCAAAGTGGGCCGCTGAAGCTGCAGTTCATTCGAACACAGAAAGAGACCGTCATGGGATGGGTTAGTCTTCAAATTCTGGAGCCTTCGATCAGCTACACGGGATTTCCTAGATAACACAGCCATTCGAGCTCTACATTGTTCTGTCACCCAGATTACCCAAGGCGGCTGTCATCAACGCCGCTAACGCGGTTACCCGGTGGGTCAAAAAGGAGGAAGCCAAGTTATTTTTGCGAGATGCACCGGTGTTTTAGATGCTTCCGTGTACGGTACTGGGACATTTTCATTAGGGTGGTCCTTGCGGAGTCCAGAGCCTGTATGGGAGTAAAGGACAGTTGTCTGGTCATACGAGCTTCTACGCAGCCTGAGTGAACGCCGAAGAAGGTGATCACGTGTCAGGATATTTAGAACTTTCCTTACAGTTTGCACCGCTCTGGCGCGACCATGTCCTTTTCCTTGCAGTCTTCGCTTCGACGCGTTACTCAGTCGTTTGTAAGGTCCTTGCAGAATAAAGCTACTCTGAGACCCATACCCCCTCCACGAGGTATCCCCTTGGAATATCAACCTTTGCGCATGTGCTGACGGAAGGACCTTCTAGGTGATATTACTACCCCTCAAGCCTTCCTGAGCGCAATTGGAAGATCTGCCGAGACAAAGGTTACCATAGATAGCTGGGACGCTTTCTGGCACACATCAGGACACGACTTGAAGAAGGCAGGTGTCGGTGTGAAGGATAGAAGGCAGGTGCAACGTTGCGGACGAGTTCCGGCCATCTCATGTTTTATAGATATATTCTGTGGTGCATGGAGAAATACAGGCAGCGAATAGGAATAGAAGAGTATGCGCACGAGTCCCAGCCGAAGAAAAAGATACGAGGGTGAGTGGGTGTGCTCCGCCTGTGCAAGTGATTGCTCATGGCCTTGGATAGTCGCGGACCGCGCATCCAACAGGGTAAACTGATACGGTCGCGTCGTCCGCGGTGAATGTATAGCGTACACAGGAATTGAACGTCATGTCGGAGTGAAGCTGTCTCGGAGTCATATCCACCTGAAAGGAGTGGCTGTGCACAGTGCTGCACGTGGCCGGACCACTCTACGGAGTCACATTTCTCACGGGGTCGCGCCGAGCCAGTGGTGCGTCGTGTCCAAATCCGTGGTATTCAAGGCAGCCTCGATGTGATGTAGTCGAGGGTACTACGTCGGAGTTACCACAAAGAACAAAAAACGAGGTCGGCAACGCGGGCTCAAAGACATGAAAGAAACAGATCAGAAACTATTTATTCATCCCCGTCTCCCTTTTGCCTCCCTCATCCCGCCATGACCTCCTCCATCTATCGTCGTGAGTCCATGGCACAGCTCTACGAAAAGCTCAAGGCCCAGGATGACGACGACGACATGGCCTGGCTCGCGCAGTATAGCCCAGACGATAAGTCTGATGAGCCATTGGTCGCTGCAGTTCGTAGCACCCCCGGTCTGTCTACCATTTCATCGGCTTCCCCAGTCTCTTGTTCCTCTGGGTCCTCTTTGTCCGATCCTGTATTCGATGAGTCCGACGATGACCACTTTGGCTCGGATTCGGATTCTGATGTCGATCACGAACTCGTCTCGTTCGACTCACACTACGGAGAATTCGATCCATCCTGCTCGGCTTTGATTTTGTGCGTAGCTTCTCATGTCCCTTTATTCGACGGGTCTAACAGCTTAGCAGTCAATCTAATGACTCCGAAGCTGAGGTCGAGGCAACTTTCCCTTGTCTTCCCCCAGTTCAAGAGATCGCTCCGCAGCGGGAATATACTCCTTTGATCGAACCCATCTCGCCGCCAGCACCCGTCCTCCCACCCCTTTCCATCGCATCGCATCGTGCTCGCGCTCCTCGGCAGCCATCCGTGAGGCATTCTTCGTCCGATTCCAGCGATGACACGTATTCGGAGAGCGAGGGCAATGGGACCGAAGACGAATATATCCCGTCACCTTCTCTGAGCTCCGGAAAGCGGCGCAGAGCTATGCGGTCTGTACCCAGCGCCACGGCTTCTTCCTCGCAGAGGCGGCGCGCCGAGAGTTCCTCTCGTAAACGGCCTCGTAATTTTCCGCACCCCCGTAACATCCAGGCAGTTCCAGGCGCGGTTCTAGCGTCCCCGAGAGCGAAGAAGGACCCTTGGGCTTGTCCTCACTGCAAATGGGTGCAGCGCAATCACCGCACCCCGGACCTCAAACGCCATATCCGTACACATACACGTCTTCAACGACCTGCGCAGTGGGTGTGCTGTGGGATTCCTCTGCAGGACGCAGAGTATTGTAACGTGCCGGCGGACGCCCAGCCTTACGAGTTGGATGGCGAGATGATGATTGGAGGCTGCCGCAAGGAGTTCAGCAGACGCGACGCTCTCAAGCGCCATCTGGACAACGACAACATCACCTGTATCGGAAATTTTGCGGTGTTTGCCAGCATTCCCGAAGTCGAGGTTTAAACATGTTTACCCACGCGGTGCGTCGTGACAGATCCATTGACAGCGTGCTCGCCTAAGCACAGTTCGCAGGCGTCTTTATGTTTCAAGTGTATTTCTACTTGGCGCAGCGCTTGTTAATAGATTGTGTCCCATCTTCATACCGACTTGATTTTGCACAACGTTATTTCTGACGGAGAGACATTACCATAGTCATCTAATATGTACGTTGGTAGAAAGTGCCATGCATGGATAGGAGCCGTGGCAACCTGTTTTGGCAATACCAACTTGGCGCGACGCGATCAACGTGACCAGTCAACAAGCCTGCCCGTCCAAGCAACAGCTCGTGTGTGACGACACCAACTATGCCTGCGACGGCCCTGGGCGACGCTCCAAGGAGCCGTTTCTTTGCAGAACCACAACGCGCGTTGTTGACCCCTTCTGCATCCCCCTCCGTGGGACCTCCTGACCGTCCACCCGCAAAACGACCCCGTCTCAGAAGCACCCCTTCCTCGGCCGTGTCCGCCACCCCGTCCGTGTCGAACGAGTCAACAACCTCTGCGGAGGTGAATTCTGCCCGCCGAGCGTCCACCCTCCGCGTACTCAACACCTGGGCGCAGCTCGCCGAGCGGTACAACAAGCGGCTCGACGAGGACGACATCATCGATCTCCATCGGTTCGTCATTGTAAAGGATCGCGGCGCCGTCGAGGGCGCATCCAAGGAGTATCACATTGGCCACTTTACGCTCGACAGTGATCAAGACGATGCGGACGCCGACCAGGACCAGGAAGACAGTGAGCAGGAAGAGGATGACAGTGAACTCCCTCCAAGCGAGGCAGCCACCGACGACGATGCTCCGATCTCGAAAAAGGAGCTACTCCGTGGGGTGCCACCTTTGTCGGCCACCACGGATGCAGAGGACCTCAAGGAGTTCCTGGAGGCAGAAAAGAGGAGGAGGGAGCTTGCCAGGGATGCAGAGGATGAAGAAGGAATGTCCACGGAACAGCGGGAGGCCTTGAGGCAGGAGCTGGAGGGACGGTTAAAGAAGAGGGAGGCTGCGAGTGCGAACCAAGCTCGGGACGTGGCGAGCTCGGAACCTCCTCGGGAACCTGAGGTCGACACAACCCCTACGCGACCTTCTACTCGCCCACCTTCAGACGATGAGTCAGAGGACGAGCTCGCCCTTTGGACACACGACGAATCCACCGCTGTTTACCCAATCGCTCGCGATGAATCCGAGCAGGACGCGCATGAGGTAGAACAGGAAGTGATTGACGTCACCGAGTCGGACTCGGATGCAGAATTTGAAGCACTACTGACCCACCCTCCCCGTTATACTCCGGCATCACCCTTGCCCGTTCCGCAACCCAAGGAGATTCAACCATCCTTTCAGTCCCCTCCTGACAGTGAACGTGGAAGGTCTAAATCTCGGCTGCGCTCTCACACTAAAGCAAAATCGACCGGGGTAAAGTCTAAGGGTGATGATCGATCTCGGTCACCCCTCGTGGTTCGGAAACCGGAGGTCATCCTCACTCAGAAAAAAATGCCATCGATCCCGAAAGAAAGAAGGACAATGATTTCAGACAATGGACTGTCGGATGCAGAGGTAGTCGCTCGTGCTTCCCCCCCACTCAAAGGCAAAGGCAAGCAAAATCCGGCCCCGGTAGAAGACAGTCGTCGCGAAATGACACCAAAGTCGCATGAAGTGGTGTCTCGGGGTCGAAAACGAAAGCGCATCGTATCCTCTTCAGTGAACGATACTCCCTTGGCGCAATCCCCAGGTGTGCATTCATCTGCTGCGTCGCGTCGCATGTCTGAGCTTGGTATCGTCAAACTCTTATACAGCAGAGCCGAAAAGCACTTTGCGACGCCATCGGAAATCAATCTCTCAGATCTCTATTACACACCCTCAACCAGACGACCCCGAGCCGACCCTGGACGAGGATATATCAACATCTTGTGGGTTGTGTCTCGAAGAAAGGCTTCCAGGTACTTACCTTTCTTATGGTCCAGCTCAATTGGAGCCTACTGCTCGGAGTTATTCTCCCCCGTTGCCCTCATCCTCATCGACATCCAAAAGTCAACCGCCAACATTGTCTATTCCACTTCGTAGATCTTCTGGACCCGACTCGGTACAACAAGACCATAATTCCGATGGGCACCTACATCCCGATCTACCCATCCCTGTTACTCAGCCCTACTCTCTGCGACACCCCTCCCATCCACCATCAATCTTCTCTTCCCCCACCCAAGGGACGCCTAGTGTATCACTGCCGGCTCACCCGCCACCCTTGGATCCTGTCCAAGCTCAGCAAGCTCAGTATTTATTAACGCAAGCGATGCATCAACTTTCCTACCTTCTGTCTGCCACAATGCCTTACACTGCATATACGCCTAATCCCGGACAACCCTGGCACCACCCTCTCCCTCCTCCACCTCCGCCTCCGCATACTGCATACAGCACGCCCATTCACCACCCACCTCACTTGCACGACACCCGACATTACCCCACGCCGTCATCAAGTGTATCCGTCTTGCCTCCATCATCGCCAGTTCGTTCTTCTATGTCTCCTCCACTTGAAGAGCCACGTGCCCAGAGTCGAGGACGAAGTAGACCTCGGGGAAGACGAGTATCATTCAAGCTCGACAGCGAGGAAGCCATTGTCGTTCAGGAGCATATCACCAAACCTGAACAACAACACAGCGGGCAAAAGAGCCGCAGACGAACCCTTGAAATCAGACGAGGGAAGGGGAAAGAAAAAGCTACAGAAGAATTGGACGACTTTTCACGATTAGAAGAAGATCGAGGCAGCCCTCCGCGGGACGTTCCTAGAGGACGGACGCCCGGGCCTCCCGATCGCAAGAAAATTGATGTAGCACGGGGCAGGTCGCTCAGCCGTCGATAGCACGACATCTATCATAGATGCTGTAGTGAGATACCGACATTGTTTTCCCTCTTGAGCTGCTTTTTTTGACATCCCACGCTGCGGGGAACCGAGGCGCTCGTGCTCAATTCATGCTCAGACGCGCCTGTATTCATACATCTCATATCACTTCCAAGATGGACCGTTACAGTATACCGCGTATCTCTGGTGCTGTATGAATACTCGCTTCACGAAGAATAAACTTCCGACGCTGAGCACTGGTAGGAACTAGCGAACATCGTTAAGCGTGAGGACAAGAAACCATGGCAAGGTTAGTCGTTAATCATCCATCGCGAGACCGCTCCTCGCGACTCTGTGCAGACTATCTTGTCGTCGACGTCCGTGACAGTGATTGGAAAGGAGGAAATATCAAGGGATCATATAACCTTCCGTCGCTGAAATTCAAGTCTGGCGTCGATAAGCTTATCACCAAGACCAAGGATGTACCTATGGTAGTGTTCCACTGCAAATTCAGCCTAGAACGGTAGAAATCTATTCTATTCCTCGATTTGTAACCGTTCTGATGAGCACCTATTGTTCCAGAGGGCCAGTCGCTGCCGAGGTGACTTTTCAATGAAGTATACTCTGCCTTGGCTGAGACACAAAGGACAGATTTACGAAGCAAAGCGGGCGCTTCGAGAATACAAGAACCAGCAAGTGTATATCCTCAGTGGAGGATTTGTTACGTTTGCTACTACGTACAAGGTACTTTCTTTGCCATGTCGTGGACGTTGAGGCACTCAGTATTAATATCGATCACTATAGGACGACCCTCTTCTGGTGGAGAATTGGGAGGAAAATCCCGTAGTTTGGTGATACTTGTCAGCTATAGAACGAGCGAGAAATGTTAGAGATGGACATCGATTTTCGCAGACGTGAGCCACTGACTTGAACTTTTCGAGGATCCAAGTCAGTCCGACTTCCCCTCAGAGGCCCCGTCTTTGACTTCCTTCTTGATGAACCGCTTGGGCATCTCTTCCACAACTCTCGCCAGTCTCCGGCGTTCATTTTCCATGTTCTTTTGACAAACCGACCTAGAATGAGTGAGCCATTGCGCAAGTGGAGGTCTCGTTCCATACCATGTTCCCAGGGAAATAACCATGAAAGTGCCAACTGCCCAGTTAGAGGCAACGAACGGGCCTGAAAAAGCGATGGTAAGAATGCAAACGGCGCGGCGATAGCTTGGCGTACTAGTATTCATTGCTCGAATGAACCCCACACCAGCCCCGCTGGCGATTCCGCTCAACAAACTATTTCGCGCGCAGGGCATCTCCCCGAGTCGCTGAAAGTCGTCGACTATTGAGATTCGCTAGCTTCGCATATGGTTTAGGTTGTCTCTCCGCGTGTATCGAGGCGAAACCTCGCACCTTGAATGCAATCCATAGGTCTTGCCAGTAATCACCAGTGGTCTCTGTTTTGTAGATCGGTCGTCGTGAACCTTCTGTGGTTTCTTGGGATCGATTCGAGGCGGCGTCAGCGGACGACATTGCGTGTTCTGGGTAAGCGTGCCGTTGAAACCTGAGTATTGGGTTCTCCACACGTGACTTCGAGCAAGTGTTGATCCGATCTACGGCAGTCAAAATCACATCATGTCATCCGCCATCTTAAGCCAGAAGGCAGGAATGGACCAATCAACTGGACATTTAACGTAGCCCGTGCCATCACGGTGTGCGCACAGACTAGTCTTGCGCTGCGAAGTCACACGACGAATGTGGCGATGATACCGGAGCAAAGCATTTTTGACATCCGAGGATGCTATCTACTCACATTTGCATCTTTCTCAGGACAGTCTTAGGCTATCCTTCTTACGCGGCAATATCCAACGTCTTACACCTAACAATAGTTTTCGTACCAAGGTTAGTACCAAAAATGGACAAAAAATCAATGGAATATTCGGTCCAGACTCGCGGCAACAAGAGTTCAGGGTCATCCTTCATGCAGCAGAAGGCAGCTGGAAAGAAGACCGCGGACGAGATCCCAGTCCGCTCTACAATATTTCTCGTCAGAAACTGCGTGGACCAAAACAGAGATGCGTACCGCCTCATATATTCTCTCGATCCACTCCATGTTCGCGACCGAGTCATCGGAGGTCATCCATGAGTCGGGCGTTCGGCCTTTCACCTGATCGACGAAAGCCTCTAGCTGATACCTGTATGTTGTCCACCACTCCTCTCCCTTGATACCGGAGCCCAGGGGAGGTTTGTACGCCTTCTCCATTCGCGTCTTCCCCCCAGCGGGAGTCACTCTGATAGAGTGGTATATCACAGGCATGACGAAGTTGAATAACTCGATTGAACCCTGTTCACACACAACCCGCACGGATACATCGGGCCACCGAGGAATGAAACCTAGTGTGGGAGGGACAGAGAAATCACATTGAATTGTTGCCTTGATAGGTTCCCTACCGGGGCTCGTCGGGGGGAAAAGTAAAGCAGCCGAAGTTGCAGTGTCTATGCGAGCGTCTTTGTGGAATTTAACAGCTGATGCAGAGTCAACAGCGGTCGGATTACTCTTCGCCAGATAACGGACACAGCTGAGTGGGTAGCCTGCCAAATATCAATCTTACTGCCTATCACAGAGAGCATAAATACTTGCATCCACAGTCCATCATCGCACCACCCCCAATATCATAATTCATGCGGATGTCATCGGCGGAAACAGAGCCTTTGGGGATGCATAGAGCCGCGTGGATTTCTTTTACACTCCCCAGCTCGCCACTGTCGATTATACGTTTGATGCGCTGTATAGCAGGATGGAATCTGGGTGATTGTCAGCTTTCGCGGATAATTAACTCGCTTGACCCGCCTATAATGGAAGGCCTCCAAAAGTACTAGTCCTTTCTGGCGTGCAAGTTCAACCATGTGCCTGATTTCGTCCGCAGTGTTGGCGCTAGGCTTTTCCAATAAAACATGCTTTCCGGCGGCGAGGGCCTTCATTGTCCATTCAAAGTGCAGTCCATTAGGGAGCTGAAAATACAACAAGATTTAGTCGGCGTATATGTATCAAGCCTAAGATTTAGTTACCGGGTTGTAAATGACGTCAATCTCAAGGTCATTTAGCAGGTCTTCGTTTATGCCGCATTAATCGTCAGAAGCCAACGGGGCCAGATTCACTAACCTTGATACCCATTTTGTCCTCCGTACCATTTCCTGATGCCATGTCTCTTTGCAAATTCTTCTGCCCTGTTGATATCCCGGGCAGCAACTGCATGGATTTCGACTTCCGGGTGGCTCTTTGCGGGTGTGATAAGAGCAATAGGAGCAATACTGGCAGCTCCCAATATCCCAAACTTCAGCGGAGCGCTGTTGCTCTGCACACCAGAAGGTGGCGTTGGAGGGCTCAGGAACGCCTTCTCAAAAGAGTATTGTAAGCCTTGCAGTGAAACCTTTGCCAGTGACTCACAGCATTGAATCGCTTGAAAAAGCCAATGATGGAGGCCATTCTGTTGGTTCAGAGCTGCACCAGACACGCAAGGAAAGTTGTGTGACTGTCGAGGCCAAATCCCACGGCGGGGCTTTTCACGGATGTGATGTCATCATGATCAGTCGTGTCGCGGTTCCAGAACAATTTTGCGAGCACCTACTAACGAGGACCCTGATTAAACCCTACTAGCCTCCCTGGGCCACTAAACGAAAAGTCGTTCTCATGGACACTCAATGGATCCGATGTTCTGGGAGACAAACACTTCTCAGTTGTCGTGCATATCATTACACTGAAGTCGGACGACCGCAACCTGAAAGCGCGAAGGCCCACAAAAACGAAATTCGTTGGGGATTGACAACTACAATGTACCACGAATGCCGAGACACGTTCGGTAGGCGGCGGTCGACATGGTAAGGGAATAGGCCCGGCCCGGGACTTTGATAGCCCTCATGGTCACGTGCACAACGAAAAATTGCCTCACATCAACCAACCGCGACCCTAGTAGTACTAGCCGCGGCTTCCACAGAATGGCGCTTGATGCTGCGGCGGTGTATTCAGCGCCGCTTCGTTGAACTCGAACTGGTTCAACCATTCCGTAAAAGAAGTAACTTGGCTTGAAGCTTCATATCAGTAGCGACGGCTTCTAGGTCGAACTCGGATCTGGCGACTTGCTGCGGCGGGCGGAAGGATAAATATAGGTACAATCGGGCAGGATGATACATGGTCTAACTCTAACTAACTTCTCACCAAGTATATTCGTTGTGATGGCCGATTGCCCGATATGAACAGGCCACGAATATTTGTGTAATTGGCATAATGTCGTTGGCTGCCTGCGGATCGGAATGTCGTGTCAAACATAGAGAACAAATCACAACCTGTTTATTACTCACGACAGTGATCATCGTTTTAGCGCGGTGCTTTCATGGATTTTTCCAGGCGGGCATGCGCTTGGTTCACCGCACGATACACATCCATTGTGGAGGCCGAAAGATGGAACAGCTCGAGAATACGAGGCATTGCCTCGCGAGCAAGAAGAATGCATTCGGGACAAGTTGTTCCGGTTCCCGACGCGGCCTCTGATTTCCTATCAACAACACTTTCTCCGAAAGTCAATATATTTCCCGAGGACCCTGATGCCGACGGGACACTTCCTCGGGGAGGAGTGAGCGATGCATATAACTTATCCAGGTCTAAGCTTGGTTCCGGCTCGATCAATCCGCAGTCTAAGAGGGAAGATAGATATTTCGAGGATCTATAAGCTGCAATGCGGACCGCCCGAGAACGGAGAAGCAAAGTGTCAGGAATAATGTGTCAACACAAAAGTGATGAAAGGAGCAAACCTCTGTAGTGCGACCAGGACCTCCAAACACAGAAGAAGAATGGCAGATTAGGTATTATGGCTATAGAAGAAAAGTGAGAAACAATAGCGCTGCACAGCGAATAGTGCGTACGTATCAGTGCAATCGGAATAGTCAGGGGTGCGATGAGCATCCATGAGCAAAACCCCCACCGATGTTGGGGTATCCTACTCGCCAACAGAGAGCGCAAATGCGTGAGAGGTGGCTGCAAGGATTGATCCACTCCAGCAGGATATAAAGAAGGAGGATAAACTAGGGGTATCTATGTGCGGGAAATGCTCCATAGTCCACGACGTTAGAATAAAATATGTACCTACTTTTTGGGACCAACCCTTCTTGGTATCGCTGCCTTGTCCAGCGCTGGCTCCACTTGGAATGATCGGTCCCAGGGATGGATCGACATTTCTAAGCGCCACTTCCTCAAAGTCTATTTTATCGGCCATGCGTTCACCTAGTTCATAGGTCCATAGCTGCTTGACCCTCTGAGCCACCCCTCGTAATGTTGTACAAGAATACGCCTACCTTCCAACTGCCTTTCTGTGCCTTCCCAAGACCGGTCCATATATCCGTGGCATTGTTTACCGCATTCTTGAGGACTTTCTTGTGCCAAGCAAGGTCACTACGTTCGGCGTGTGTTAAGATCAGGTCAAAGTGGTAGAAAACCAGTAAACCATTCCCATTGAGGTGAAATGGTTTTCGTTTGGCAATTTTGATCCTGGCAAGCGGGAGCGCAAGGATGCGCAGCGAGGGTGCTCCCTTTGGGAGTATGCTCATCGTCGTTGTGTGTCGTCTGCCTGGTACACGTGACGCGCGTCAACTCTGTCGCGACCAACAACCATCGCCATGAATTCGCCTGATCCTGGCTCGCCCATATCCACCGATACGTCTGGGTCACCACCCCCAGATGAATTTCAGTTCTCAAATCGTGATCAGCAACAAACCTCGAGTGCAGCCGACGCCCGCTCGACTAACAACACCTCGTTCTCCTTCCCTTCGACATCGGGACCCTCGAAGCGCCGTCTCCCGGGAGGCTCTTCCTCAGAAGGGCCGCAACGTCGAGACCCGAAATCAAGGAGACGAGAGGATGCTTTGAGTTCCGCGAGTGGCACAAGGAGAGTGGTCATCGAAGGGCAGGCGGGCAACATAGTCGGACGCGCTCCCGGTCTGGGAGGCAACCCATTTCAGTCAAGGGGGGACTATATTTCACGTCGGGACAAGGAGGATCTCATTGATGTGTCCTTGGTGGAGCAACTTAGGCAAGGTCAGCCACCATAATGTTCTAGCCTTTTCTATATTTTCATCACCTTGCTGGTCAGACTTTGGAGATCCATTCCTGGACTCTGGTATAAAGCAACTCAGCTGATTGGTATTTGCATTGATTGACACAGTTGTGACTTGAATCAGTCAGTGTTCCCCGACCTGACCATCTATTCTGCTTATCTACCCAAAAGGAACCTGTAGTTTTTTCATTGTCCTCTAGAGACATGTCGCCAGTAATAAATACTTCGGTCTTCAATGATGTCCTTAAACCCCCTGTGATGTTGAGCAATTACTCCCATTACTCCTCCCAATCATTTACATCTTTATCGCGAGCAGGAATCATTGAGGCTATCTGTATTTTTCGAGTTAGCGCGCCATCATCAACCTCGCATCCAGATTTTTTGTGCTCTTGGTTCTCACTGCCCCTCATACAGAACAACTAACGCAACAACCTAGGCATCTGGGCACACTTACTGTACCACCCAACGTAAAGCACATTCGGTGTATTATATACTTGTCCTGCGCCTGACATGGCAACACAGTCTTGGAGAGTATGAAAGAATTCTTCGGAGAGGAAGCAGAGGTCGCCGCCGAGCCCTGTCCTGTTTGGCAACGAACATTCACCATCCAGGTTGTCGTTTGTATCGTGACATTGGAACAGCCGGACATGTACTCTTCACGGGAGATGCTATGGTTGATCAAGCATTCCTTCAGGTGTGCGACGAGTGAAGCTCTTGCCAGTCCGAGGTCAAAAATCGGACCCACATGTCTGTACAATCGAGAAGCGGTCAAGATAGTTATTCCACAAGTACATGTGAGGAACAGTGGTAAGCCTGGCAATGAACCGCTTGCCGAGAGCGCGGTTGACACGAGGTGAGGCCGCCGGTTCATTTGCTCACTCGCCTGAGTAAGGACCCTTCTTATTGCTTCTCGGATACACATCCGAATCAAGCCTCGGAGCAGTGGCTTATATTTGTCTCGGGATGGTTTGCTGAGGTGACACACATGGCATTAGGGGCATTGACTTCATCCGAGAGGAAGGCAGCTTCACGAAGAAGGCTCCCAGCTCTAGTGCCGGCCCCCAGATTTACAATCAAGAATTACCAGGTCGTACCCAAGGGAGTACTCAGCGTTCACCAGACGATGCTAAAGAAAGTGAATGTGCTTGCCACCAAAGCAACGGGACTACCCTGTACTTGCAGCTTTCAAATTCGCCAGTGTCGGCGCTCATCGCTCGGGTTGTCCTGGTAGAGGGGGATATATTGGAAGTTGAAGCTTCGTACCAGTGCTGGCCTTGACGTTTATTTATTCCCCATGACTAAGGCTGTAAACCATTTTCATTCGTAAATCAAGTTTCTTCATGTTTCCAAGTGGGGTCCAGAATGTCATCGGCATGTCTCTCGCTCTGGCAGCGGCATCCTATGGTATTGGTCTTACTCCACTATCCGTGCCACTCTCCAGTACGTATTCAAGTGGACACAAAGTTGGCCTTCTAACGGACGAGTCGTAAGAAAAACAACTATCCGTACTGTCCAGCTTGAGTACTGGTCTACTCATCGGTACTGCCCTTGGAGTAATCCTACCTGAGTGAGTTCCTAGGTCCACTCTGGCGTTCCGAGATTCAGCTGGGCTGGCCATATCTATTACCCGTCAGAGGAATCGAAGAACTGGTGGTCAACGCTGACCCGAAAACGATCTCGTACTCTGTCAACATCGGGTTCCCAATTCTACTTGGGTTCGCCTTCATGTTTATCCTAGAAGAGTACGCAACCTCGCATGCGCATCTGCTCCCTCGTTCTTCAAGTCCTCGACCTGGGGGACTAGTTTTCGACATCGACCTAGAGGAACGAGGACGCCCGAGCCCCAATCCAGAGAGCTCCTTGCGCAATACTGAAACCAGTGGCATCCAGCGAGCCTATCCATTATCACTTGGTTTGATCATACACGCGCTCGTGGATGGGTATGCATTAGGTGTCTCCGCATCGAATGCGCATTCCCCCAGCTTGTCTCTCATCGTGTTTCTCGCGATAATCGTCCACAAAGGTATCTTGGTGTGGTTTCACTATTTGCTGGCTGACTACATGTGTGGGTAGCCCCAACTGCGCTTGCTCTGACTAGCGCACTTCTCGCAAATTCGCTCTCTGTGACGGATTGTAAGAAGCACCTATTATACTTCAGCCTCGCCACTCCTGTAAGCTCGATTCTAACATTTGCCCTCGACGCGTTTCGCTCCGAGAAGAATCGCAACAATTGGTCTGGAAACGCGTTGTTATTTAGTGTAAGTTACCGCTATCTGGTGATAAGTGCTTCGTGCGATATCAATTTGTAGGGAGGCACGTTTCTGTACGTGGCCTCGGTGATACAACCTGTATCAGGTCATGTATCGGAATCGCCTGCGAGCGAAATTAGCAAGACGGTTCGCACAATACTGCTCGTTGGGGGGATGTTTTTTCCTGTGCTAGTTAGTCGGTTCGTGCTACATGCGCATTGAGAAATGAGCAATGATATACAGTCTTCACATTGTTGTCTGAGCCTTGACCAGTGATTGTGTTCAACTCACGAAGCAGAGCCAGGTTCGCGGGAGTTGAGCATCGACCATGTCATCCCCAGGGACAGACTCTGAAAGTGAAAGGGAGCCTACGCCTCCGCCACTGAAGCGGGCTCGTCCGTCTGGGTCTCCAAGGGCTGCAAGTATTAGCGCTTCGAATGTCAAAAACAATTCCGTCCTCCCCGCCACTGCTTCTACCTCGCCGATAATGAGCAACCCTTCCAGTCTGCCACCGCTCTCTGTCTCAATCCTGGGTGTCGAACCGCTCGACGAGTTCATCAAGGAAGTCGCAGACTTTGTCCACCATATGGTCTCGACCAGACCTAACATGGGTCCCGACGCGAAGGTGGAGGTGGAAGCAAAGCTTGGTGTCCTTAAGGACCGAACGACTGGGAAAAGGATATCCTTGCCGGTGCTAGTGGAAACGAGTGCGTAACTGAACATCCTTGCACGTTGCGCGTGACGCTGACGCCCCCTCCTCAGTCTTGGTCCCAGATGCGGTCGACCTACGTTTCGAATCGAACATGACCGCCGTTGGTATCCATGTCTGCGGAGCGACGCAACCGGGTGGGCTCATTCTCGACATTTCAGATGCAACACAAGCACTTCAATACGATGCTTAACGAGCTACAACGTCGGTCCTCCGAGCCCTCACACCCCACGTCCCCGCTGGTGTATAAGCACTTCAAGTTAATAGACTCGTTTTTCTCCGATAACCCTCGTGATCGTGACAAGATTCGTGTCACCCGTGAAGAGAAGACGGGGACGGTCATGGAGATCACGAAGAAGATGAGATTGGGCGACCTGAACATATATTGCCCGAAGCGGGCGGCAGACTGGAGAATCAGCGTCAACATGGAGGTCCCGGGTAGGTTGATCAAAGTCCTTACGACCAAATACTCAAAGTTTTCTAGTGACCCATCCGGTGGGGACGCCGACACTGACGAGGAGAAAGGACAGGATATGCTACTCACACGAAGAATTCAATATTGACCTCACGCAGGTAGTATCCAATGCTGGTCCCAATAGTCCAGTGAGTGCGACGTTCTTGTGACAGCTCGCTGCCTTCACCGGTTTACCCAGCCTGAGACGTTACATGAATTGGAGGTGGAAATTGCACGGTCTGCATTACTGCTGTCAACCGTCTCGAAGCGTGGGGATCCAAACGCGACGGAGCACGAACGGAATGCATTTGACGAGTTGATTCGGTCATTCGTCAACAACGCGAGGATTCTCGTCAAGAATGCTGGCGAGGGGTGGCATTGAACACGGCTGTGAGATACAGGGGAAATCGTCGTTTAGTCGCACGAACAATACAGGGTACCAGAGCATTAACGAATACAGAGTACTATGATAACGAGCACAGCAGTTCAGACGCCCACAACTTCGACCAAGTCGCCATCCTCCAAATCGGCATCTCCGATTTCTGCTTCAGGGTCCATCTTATCTCCATCAACCATCAAACGAGGGGACTCCTTTCGCGTCCCACTTCTAGGGGCGACACGAGAGTAGTTGTCAGGCAGCCCTGCTGCTTTGAGGAATGCTTTCACAATCGCGCCACAAGTAGTAGTCGAGCGAACGGTGACGGGGAAAGTCTTGTCCTTGGTTGCCATTGAACGCAGTATAATCTTGATTGTATCTCCAGCGGACTCGTTATCCGACTCCTCAACACCAGGCTCTGGCGACATGGGCGGGGTCCGTCCTGGTGTACCTTCATGGCAAGATGGAGATGGTCGACTGTGTTGTTGCGCACGCATGTATTCGGCGGTGTGCTTATCACATGCCTCTATTTACCCGTCAGTGATATTGACAGTCTCCGGGCAATGTGAACGGACCCATCTCTCCTTCCGCCCATATGTGGAGACTATGGGGCGTTCCTGACGCAAAGACACGTCTCTGATCGTGCTTGATCACGAGTTGGTCTGCCATGACGCCGGCTAGGTCCGCAACTCCATCAAATAATTCCCGAAAAGTGTCATGCTGAATCGCTGTTGATAAGGAGGCAGTAGGACGAAAGGGTCCGGATACGTACTCTTCCTACTTTAAACGTCCAGCATTGCTCTTCGGCCGAGGGGTTGAGCGGGTGTGGGCGCCAACGAACATTGATATTGACGGATTCAGGCCCACCAACGTGTTCCGGATTGATGCGGGCATGTTTCGCCTGTTGTCTGGCGGCTTCGGCAATCTTGGCAAGTTCCGGGGCCAAGTCTATAGTGTCGGCGGAATCATCCAGGGCCAATGTAGGAGAAAGGGGACGAGGTTGATATGCGAGCGCCTGCCTAAGATTGCGATATGAGTAAAAGCAACGTGTGAACAAACGGCAAGCAAACCTAACAAGGATCT
The DNA here is from genome assembly GCA_038094355.1 of Afroboletus lepidellus. NCBI lineage: Eukaryota > Fungi > Basidiomycota > Agaricomycetes > Boletales > Boletaceae > Afroboletus > Afroboletus lepidellus. The sequence goes on along the minus strand of JBBPUA010000008.1, from coordinate 49,192 downwards.
TTGCGTTTGCCCGCTGGTGAGCAGTAAGTTCTGGGGGCGGTGTGATAGATTCAGAGCGGCTCCTGTCACGTTTGCGCTTGTTGGGCGACGTGTTCTCCGCGGGATTCTTGACTGTGTGTTCGAGGATTTGGATATCGTCATCTGAACCGTCTGAACCGAGTCTGGACAGAGCAAGTCAGGATATGACAAGGGCTATGGCCTCGGGAGACCTCGTCACACGCGAGGTCAAAGGTGAGGAGACTCAACCAGACCAAGACGAAACGCATCAGTGCATTTAGGCTCATAGACGTACATTCTAGCTACATCCGTGCCCCCCCAGCGCGGGCGGTCGTTCTGTTTGATCGTCCTCTTCTTCTTCCTAGGCTTGGAGGACGTGTCGTGCGGATCGTCCAGCTCCCAGTCATCCTCAGAAACAGTGAACGGCGTTGCTTCTGGTGGAGATGAGCCTGTGCGGGAGATCGATGGTGGTGCTTACTCGCGGCGGATTGCTCGAGCTGCCTCCAGTCCTTGGCAGTCCTTCCCCTGTTCCTGCGAAAGTGATCGTCCTCGTCGTTGACCGTGTTGGCGGCTTGCGTGTCGCCGCAGACCACCGGCTGCTTCGATACCACACGCGGTCGTGGTCGTGGACGCGCTGGCGCCATTCGTTAATGAGATCCGAAACACCCCGTGGGAATTCCATTATGCGCGTCGACACCTTGTCACATGTTGTGTCACGTCACGCTCCACATGTCCGACAAAGTCGTCTTCAAGAAATCGACGTCGCGCCCAGCTCAGCGCGCGAGGGACGCTAACGCTGTCCACGACGACGACGAACCATCTACGACGGACGCACCGATCACCCTCGCGTCAAAGCTCAAGTCAAAGGCGAAGCGCGCACAGCCAAAGTCCCGGCTCAGCTTCGGCATCGATGACGAGGTGAACGTGTTGCATCCTTCCATCGGGCCCGTCCTGATACGGCCTGTGCCAGGCCGCCGAGGAACCTTCGTTTCAGATCAAAAAATCCAGTCTTAGCCGCAAGCTCACTCTCGGCACACATCCAGTGTACGTCGACAGATCACGGCTCTCCACGTACTGACTCTTTATCTCAAGCTCGCTGCCCGCAACCTTGGACCAGGCTACCATCAGCACTCGTTCTAATGGTGCACCCGTCTATGATCAGGCTCATCTCTCAGAACTTCGAGCAAGCACACACTCTGGTCGACCATCCACTAGCGACGATGCGGATGCCTCTATGAGTGTATATGAGAGTACATCCGAACTTGCAAGCATTTCAGGCAAGCGATTTGTGTTATCCTGGCATTTCGTGTTCATGTCACCATAGAAGATCTCGAAACCGTGATTCCTTCTCAGTCAAGGATTGTCGCTGCGAAGGAACGTCGTGAACGTCTGCGTGTCGGCAGTGCGGAGCAGGACTACATTTCTTTGTCTGTTACAAAACACGCGGACGTCCCGCAAGGCCCTCATCCCGAAAGCCGCTTGATGCGAGAGGAGGATGAAATAGGTGAAGGCGATGACGGTTGGTCCACTTGTGCTCTATGGTATGAGCTCTGTTCATTCGTATCCTGCAGAGTATGCGGAATACACCAGTGCCCAAGAGAGGATAGCATTGGGGAAAAAAGCACGGAAGGCCGAGGCCTCGAAACGCAAAGACACCATGCAAGAAATGATTGCAGAAGTGTAAGTACTTTCCTCTTCACCACGCCTTGGTTGACGTTGTGCTTTAGTGTTGATGAAGATGAAGAAACTGTTGAGTGGGAGAGGGAGCAACTTAGAAGAGGGGGTCATGACCCAATGAGAGCCTTGGAAGCGACCCCGGTCAAACAGATTTACAAAGCTGCACAAAGTAAACTTTCCGTTTGTCATATTTTACGTGATCTGTTCATGCTTGCCCAGTCCCTCCTGCGACAGACGTACCTACCCTTAGTTCAGCCATTGAACGATTTCAGCGCTCATTAGCCTCGCTATCCGATTCTCATGCTTCGGGCACTAGCACAATAAATTCTCTCGCAGAACAACGTGCCGAACTGGATACACGCGAAATAGAACTCCGTTCAATGATTGCTACTGCGGAATCAAAAAGAGCATGGTTCGCTGAATTCAAGGAGTGGGTTGAAGGCGTGGCCACATTCCTTGACGAAAAGGTCCGCTACCTTACTGAACTCGAGCAATGCTGACTTGACATCCACAGTTCCCCAGGCTCGAGAAACTCGAGGAGGAACATCTTTCAGTATTGACAGAGCGAGCCGAGATGATTGTTCGGCGGCGCAATGCTGACGATGAGGGCGATCTCTCCGTCGTATTTGGCACGGTCCCTAAACCCACCGCCGAGTTGGACCAGGCTGACGATTTGCACCGCGTGTTACCTACGTCAAACTCTGTTGTGCTTCGAAGGGAGCGACGCGCAGCCAGAGTAACAAGGCGGGCTCGTCGAGACGCGAGAAAGACGCCGGATACTGATAGGTGTGAAGAAGGGTATTCAACTGATGCTTCATTAATCCAGTCCGACGCTGTCGACTATCAGCGCGCTCTGGAGAGAATCTCTGCGGATGGGCACGACATCCTATCCGATGTCCGATCTGTTGAGTTTAAAGATCCGAATCGTGGCCTCGCAAAGTGGTTTGGCGAGTGGCGTGATCGTTATCCTGACAGTTATACTGGCGCTTGGGGCGGCCTTGGATTAGTGGGGGCCTGGGAGTTTTGGGTACGACTCGAAATTCTGGGATGGAACCCATTTGAGGCATGTTTGTTCTTTCCCTTTGACATAGCTTCTGACGCCTTGTGACAGCCGCAGGGGAGTCTGGACCAATTTACTTGGTATTCTTCTCTGTTTCAATATTCGCGGCCTCCGGATGGAAGTGAGAAATGTGATGAATCGGAAGTTGGTCCGGACGGCGACATTGTCTCGGCAATGATTTCCACTGCGGTCATACCCCGCCTTTGCAAAATGCTCCAGGCGAAAGCACTTGACCCTTATTCTGGGAGGGATGTCCGGAAAATGATCGATTTAGCCGAACAAATAGAGGCTTCTATCGGCACAGGCAGTAATAAATTTCAGGTGCTATTATTTGTGGTGATCGCAAACTTGCATATCTAACTCTAAACGAATCTCCAGATGATCTTGAAATCAGTGTATAGCGTTTTCGACGGCGCCGTGTTCAGCGCGGAGAACCTCTTAGCCCCCTTTGTCACATTGAATCACCCCCCTTTTGACCCGGAGGCCGCACCTGCCCGGCAGCGATTACTCACTCGAGCCGTAAAACTTTTGGAGAACACATTGCGATGGCGCAAGTATGCTGGTGACGAGTGCGCCATCCGTGAACTTTGTAAGCGGCTCGTGAACAATTATATACTTCCAATCGCAGAGAGTGGGTGGGAGGTTGGGGGCGAACAGAAGATCCGTCAGGTAACCCATAGTTACTCTTTCGTTGTTTAACGTGATCTTATTCGTCCGCAGGTGATAACCATGCTACCTCACGAGTTAGCGAGCTCTATAAGAGCGACGTCAACTACATTGACCTGTTTGTCGTAATTCACCGTTTTGCCCGAGATTTGACAGATTTGTCGAAGCGTAGTTCAGTCAGAATTACGCACACGCCGAGCCTTTTACGCCGAACACGATGATAATGAGTCGGTCTCACACCGCCCACATTATCACCGCTGGCCGCTCGGGAGATGAATATGAAGCCTTATGACTACTCATGCTTTCGCCTCTCGGTATCCCGCATGGTTGGTTCGTTCCGCTGTCAGACATTTCAGCCTCCAGAAGATGGTTACACGACTTACGTTTGGTTGCTCGAAGAGTTATCGATTACGCCGAAGTGACACAAACGGTTTTCGTTGTTTTCATTTCAAAATTTCTGCTCGAGTGGCATTGATCTCGCAACGGCATGCTTGCCGATTGACCCCGCGGATTCCCGCTGGTTACTGGCCCGTTTGGATTGGACATTCTATTTTGGGCGGCCCTCGAGGGAGGATTTCTGATGCTGACATTCTCTCCGTCGTACGTCACACTTATTTTAGTCGATGGGTCTCACGTTAATGAAATGTCATAAATAAGTCCCAGAATTCAACCACGGGCGCATGAGCCAAGAAAACGATGCAACCTGTCTGAACTGTTCTAATTACTAATTTAGGTCCTGGCTATCGCGATATTCTAAGATGCAATCTTGAGCACGTTGCATAACACTGCCCAAACCCTGATCAAAATCTCAGTGAACCAGTTCATTTCATTCATCTCCCTAGCTGACTGATCAACTTCAGGTTGCGAGGTGAAGTCACTTTCTCTAATCTTGCCGATTACGCAGATGGTTGCTTGGCTCTACCAGGGTCCGCCCACGATGAAGCGACATCTTTCGCCGCACCTGTGCCATCCTTCAATGACACAGTTCCTGTGACGTTGAAATCGGAAACGTCTAACCGGTCCACGGCACAGATCGTCTAGAGTCATACACCCATTTGGATCAACAATTTACAATTTTGGCACGAATGAAGCTAGCAATACTATAAAAGACCCTCGAAGGCAAATTATCTCCCAGTGTGTATTGGACACCTTCCCCCTCCCTCCTTGTACCGTTCCTTTTCACTATGTCCGAGACTGTAGCGCGCCTCTCCGAGGCGTCGAGCGCGTACCCTGCCCAAAACAACTCCAGTACGAAACATCTTCTTGCTTTCGCAGACTGTGAACAGTGCGCGCGGTATCCTAACCGTTGGTCCAAGATCAGGTCCGTCATGAATTTGAGCTGTACTGCTTCCGCTCATGTCTTTCACTAGGGAATACATGCGGGAGCCAGCCGCTGAATTCTTCGGAACTATGCTTCTCGTCATCTTCGGTTGTGGTGGTAATTGTCAAGTGGCTCTATCATCCAGCACCGCCGTCTCCGCTAGTCCCAGTGGGGTCAGTACCAAGAGCTGTTACTGATTGTTCGTCGTTGATACCTTGATCACAGTCGTATCTCTCTGCCAACTTTGGTTGGGCTGTTGGTAGGAGATTTACTGGATACACTAAGGCACGCATCTCAAATATCTGACAGGTCTTGCGTTGGGCGTATGGGTCTCCTGTAACATTTCCGGTGGTCATATAAACCCTGCGGTAGGCTGATTTTACCAACTATTCTACACACTCTCCTACTTTTATAGGTTACTCTCGCCATGGCGTCTGTTCGAGGCTTTCCTTGGAAGAAGGTCCCCTCCTACGTTCTAGCCCAGCTTCTTGGAGGCATTTGTGGTGCTGGTATCGTATATGCGAACTATTTCCATGCCATCGATCTTTACGAAGGCGGGTCGGGCGTCCGCACCATCCACGGCACTGCTGGCTTGTTTGGGACGTATGCGGTGTGTTCTACAGGTTGCTTGTTGAAAATTCCGTCTAATCATGATTGAAGGCGAGCTTCATGACACCTGCTTCTGCTTTTTTCTCCGAGGTGACATCTCTCTGCTCCCTACGTTCTACACGACTCACTTGTGTGCAGTTTTTGGGATCCGCTATGCTGATTATCGCAATCCTGGCCGCAACAGACCGGCAGAACGGTCCAGTTACACCTGGTCTCGTCCCTTTGGCACTCTTCTGTGCCATCCTTGGCATTGGGCTCGCCCTTGGTATGGAAACAGGGTTTGCGATCAATCCCGCCCGTGATCTCGGTCCGCGCATTTTGACAGCGATGGTCGGTTACGGGAAAGCAGGTACGTATTTCATCCTTGTGTAGACAGTGTATTTCATTCTCCCCAGTCTTCGATTTCAGGAACCAATACTGGATTTGGTGCCCAATACTTGGCCCTATTTTGGGGATGCAAATTGCAGCTTTGGCTTACGACGCCCTCATCTACACTGGTACCGACAGCATTATCAACAAGCCGTACGTGACGAATCAACATGTACTATGATTCGTTCCACTGACAAATATCCAGGGACTTGGAGGCTGAAAGAAGACATCTGCACGGCTGCGCCCATCAGAAGAACCGCGCCGGTGGCGCTGTTGAGGTGGTCTAATGCTTCGTATCCCCTTTTTCCTGCGATGTTTGAATGACGAATTTCGCACTTTCTTGACGGATCACGTTGTTGGACGGTGGTTTGGTATCTCAGTGCACATTAGGTGATCGTACTCTTCTTGGATGCACTACAATGTTTTTTTTTTTTTTTACAAAACTGAACTGTTGACACGCCATGGCGGGAACCATGGCAGCTTAAGATTGTTGGCGTCATGTCATGAGTGCAATGCGCTGGCGGTCGGACGCGAGTTTGACAATTGCTTCGCGACTCCTAGCATGTGCCAAGTGTGGCGCGTGTCACATGTCACGAGTCTTTCTCTCTGGAAGTTGACAGACGGTTCTTGAAGGGCCTTGCCGGTGACTTCCGCCGGCGGTGCCCAACCGAGAGAAAGGCTCGAGGCTTGAACTCGAAGTTCGCCGATCAACGGTCTGGCAGCTTTCTTGTCCGCATTGGCACCGTGTCATGGGGTTAAGTTTGAGCATTTGTCACAGACGAAAAAGTCTCACCTTGAGCTGGCGCACCAGGATATGTACCGCGTATGGTCGTCATCGCACCCAGTATTCAGTTCGCGATTCTAGAAAGCCCGATACGCATGGAAACGTATGGACCAAAAGGACGTACATCCTGACGATGGTGATCCTCATGTTTCCGACTCAGAGAATTCACAGAGACGGAACAAAACTTGCTCCGGTACTCGCCGTCGTTTCACCATGAGGGGACTCGTTTAGCAATTCCTCTGGTCGACGGCTAGCTATAAAGCAGCCAGGCTGTCAAGGTAGGTATACCAGGCCTCTTGCCGTGTCTCACTGCGATATGGACAACCTGGAAGCACCTGGAAGTGTGGACACGCATAACAATATCACCCCGACCTCTCTAACAGAGCCTCCCCCTAACAGGTGGTCACGAATAAGGCGAGCTATTGCGCCTGTCTTTCGCTATCTCGGGTTTTTCCTGATCACTGATGCACAGATACGTGCTGCGGGAGCCCTTTGCAGAGTTCCTTGGGACTTTGATATTGGTCCTTTTCGGGAACAGTGTTAATTGTCAAGTTTTCCTTTCGACAAATACCCATGTCGTGTCCTCATCTAGAGGAGTGAGCATTTATTTTCGACTTTTACCCGGCATGAGAGGGTTCATGTCTTTTTCAAGGACTTTCTTTCTCTGAATTTTGGTTGGGCAGCAGGTCAGTTGTTCAGGGTCTTTGATGCATCAAGCCAACCTTCCGTCACTCTAGGTGTTGCCCTTGGAGCATGGGTATGCGCTGGTGTGTCGGGCGGCCACATAAATCCTGCGGTAACGAACCAGTTCACGAGCATTGATCGCTTCCTGATATGAGATGCGGGTCAGGTCACCATCGCGTTAGCTGCCTTTCGAGGATTTCCCTTGAAAAAAGTTCCGGTCTACATTTCTGCACAGCTATTGGGAGGTATATGCGGTGCAGGTCTCGCCTATGCGAATTATGTCCATGCTATCGATGTTTTCGAAAATGGACACAGAACGATCGCCAAGACTGGCGACCTATTCGGAGCCTATCCCGTGCGTGACATCATGATACACGGAAGCGAGGACGAGTGCTGAATGACCACATAACAGCTCAATATCCTTCCCGGAATATCGTGCTTCTATGATGAGGTGCGCGCGTCTGCCCTGGAAACGATTCTGACGTTGACAATATAGCAAGTTTTTGGGATCTGCCGTCCTCATGATCGGTATACTTGCCTTGACGGACAAGAAGAATGCTTCTCCGCCGCTCAGTCAACTTCCTGTGGCGTTGTTCATCCTCGTCCTCGGTCTCGGCGTCGGGATGGGGATGAACACGAGCTACGCGTTGAACCCCGCGCGAGACTTGGGGCCAAGAATCCTCACCTCCATGGTGGGTTACGGACGCGCAGGTGAGCAACCTAGATTCGTCGGGGGATGCCGATGCCGTCCTCGTGGGGCCCCTTCTTGCTGAAACATCTAACCCTTGTTTCTCAGTCTTCAATTTTCGGCATCAATACTGGTTGTGGTGCCCGCTCCTCGGCCCCGTGTTCGGGGCGCTCTTCGGCGCCTTGGCATACGACGCCTTGATCTACACCGGCGGCGACAGCGTCATCAATAAATCGTGGGTTCTTCCGAATTCGCTCCCCCTGGGCCGATCTGCGGACGAGCTAACTCGGAGCACCACGTGTTTAGATACGCTCGAACCGTCCAGTCGGAGAAAGACATGGACGTGCGGGCGCACAAGTGGACGAAACCCAATCCCGATGCGTACGATGCCTGATGCTGGTTCTTGCCCTGATGACGTAGTATCGTGGCTGAATATGAATCGCGGACGAGTCCGATGTGTTTCGTCCGGCGCCGTCGACTTGGAACAGCGCAGTAATGGCGTTTCTCGAACCCGAACTTTTCTCTGTTGTCCATCTGTTCCGATTACCACCGTTGTGCTGCTATAGGCTTTCTTGATTTGGTCCTTGTCCTCCGCTTCGTGTTTATGAAGTTGACTTTGGCTCGTAACACGTCTATGAAGTAAATGCACGTCGATCGACCCGGCCGTGGCGACTCCGCGTGCTTTCTTCCTGTCGCCACTGGCAAACGATCGGCTTTCCTCAGGGTCGTACACGTCATTCACGCACGGCAAAATAAACGTGTCAAGTCGCAGCGAAAACACATCGTGCCAGAAAAAGTCCGTTCGCGAGCCACACCATCCGACCAGCCGACGGCATCGTCCGAACCTCACCACCGCCCCATGAGCCGCCCCCCCGCCCAGACGAGCGCGCACACGCAGGCCGGGATCAAGGTGAACCAGACGAGCACATCCCAGAGCAGACGCTTGCCGAACCGTCGGCGCTGGAGAAGCCGTTCCTTGCGCTGCAGCAGCGGATCGCGCGAAGGCGAGGGCGAGCGGTCCGAGTACGAGGATCGGGGGCTGGGCGGAGACGACCGGCGTTCCTGCGGTACCACGATCGAGAGCGGGCGGCGAAAGTAGTGGATGGCGACGTGCGCCAGGGCTGGGACGCGTTGAGTCGCGTTGGGCCTGTCCAAAGGGGGAACGTACCTGGGACGAAAAACGACCCAAACACGGCCGCAAGGAGTGTGACGTCGTCGAGGACGCTCGCAATGCTTGGTGGGACGAGGCCGAGGCCAAGGATGACGAGGGTGATCAGGGCCAGGGCCAGGTCCGAACGGATGAACCTGTAGGCTGCACCATGCAGCGGGAGCAATGTTATTGACACGATGACGGAGGGAATGGACAACACGAGCGTGGCGCCGCGCAAGGCGAGCACGAGGTTGCTCGACACGGCCTTGGTGGCCTTATGTGACGCATTAGATCCGGCTCGTCGCTTGTTGGTTCACTCACCGGAGCACGGGACGTTGCAGCTACAACCACGAGAGGAAATATGAGCAGCGCCGCTAACACGGTCGAGAACACGTTCAACAACTCAAATGACTTCGTCCTTTTGTCCCTGGACGCAGGCGTACACGAGGATGACCCTGCCATCAAGGAGGCGGACAGGGGGACGGACATGGCGGTGGTACACGCGAAGACAAGACTACCTGTAGGCACGACGAATGAGCCGGTGCGGACATAAACAGCCACAGAGCACCAAACTGATTTCATTCCACAACAACCCACTTCTGAACGAGCTCGAATTCGGTAGCAACGGATCGTTCGCGCTAGAAAACATCGCAACCAACCACGCGGCATACGAAGCAACGGAGGAACTAGTAACATACACGAGGCTCTTGGAGCCCAAGGACCTAGGCAGGGAGAATACAAAGACCAGAATAGACAGCGCGATCGCGATGTTGGTGCGGGAGAGCGACGGGATCAATTCGACCTTGAGGCCGAGGGCCGACTCCACGGCATCTGTTTACAACGTGGTCAGACGGAACACAGCGTACCCGTGGGGCGCCGACATACCCCGGAGGTACATGGCCGCCAGCAGGATGCTAAAGAGCCCGCTGAGGGTAGTAAAGGCATAACGCGCCAAGCCGTGTCTGCGGACCCTACGCCGACGACGGGCGAACATGTGAACGAGGATGTCCTCCGTGGACGACTTGCGCAGGTAGCGGCCCAGAAGGAACCAAATTTGGCGACAAAAGGCGGAGAGGGTGGCAGCGACGACGAGGCCAGCGAGACCATACGTGAGGGAGACGTTGCGCACATCGGAAGCGTATATGGCGCCGAGCCTAAGATACGGGGACAGAAGATGGAGGAAGACGACCGAGGGGGCGAGCGGGACGACGGGCGGTTGGTCGATCCCTCTTTGCGAGTCGTCCTCGCTGTCGTCGTCGTCGTCGGTATAATCCTGGAGCAGGTCGCGGTCGTCGGTGTCGGGGAGGAGTACGAGGCGGGCGGACGAACTGGTCGGAGGGGGCTCGTCGACGGACGACATGGTCAAGGGGCGTGCGACTTTTGTTCCATGTCGACTACGATCATGAACCAAGGCCCGCAGAGAAGGCGACCGACGATCGCCAAGGACTGGCAGCTCGCCGTCCTCAGAAAGCTGCAGGCAGAGTCGGGCAACCCTACAGAACAACAACGCTTGGCGGCGGCGGTCGAAACTGGCCTGTGTGTCGCCAGTCTCGGTCGTCGTGCACGCTTACCCCCTCCGTTTTCTAGTGACAAAAAGTGGGTCAAGAGCTGGTTCGCCCGCCAACGGTCAAAGAACAGAAAAACGACCCCCGAACCACACAAGTTCTGTGCCCAGTCTGCGACGATCCCGACCTTCAAGCTGCAACTCTGCAATCCTGGTGCACCATCCCGCAGATCAGCCCCAACACCAATCGATACGCACACCGAGGCCATACCCCGTTCGAACCGAAGCAGCTCTACTCTCGACAGTCCACTGCTCATTCCGCGGGCGCCGACATACTCAAGGGATCCCCTGTGCAACCGTTATCCCGACTTTTCACAATTCTTTCGCCCTCAAGTACACAAGCAATACCACAGCTTCGAGTTGTCATCTCACGACCACATCGTCCAAGACTTGAATCTGTCAAATTCTTTCCAGCTCGGCCTCGTCGTCCATCAAAGTTACCCGACCAACGTCCAATCGTGTCCCGTCGCGTTCTCGATGAGGGGTATGGATCTCTTGGGTCATTCTTCACGATACCCACCTCTATAGCTAGGGTGTCACATTCCAATTTAGTGGTCGTGTCTGTTGTTTTGTGGACCTGTATACATTTGTAAGCCCACAACGCGTTTGTACTTGCCATCACTACCTTAAATCTCAGTCGCCGATCGATAACCCAGGCGATAGTTGGAAAGCTCGGAGCCCGATGCGGCCCAGAGACACATTCCCTCCCTCTCCTCGACGACTTGGAGTGCTGCGATACGGTGCTCGAATGTACGGTCTAACGCGCCGGTGGTTCCCAGGGCAGGGCCGCCCGTGTTCAGGGACCAGGCGCGAATTTTGTTGTCTTGACCAGCGGCAAACAGAAATTTCTCGCGCGGATCAGTTACCAGGGGCTGAAAGCAACGGTTCCCTTTAGCGGTTTTTTCCAGACGAAACCCTGACGACGACCGACCAATGTGGTGGTGTAAGAATTGAAGTTGCCGGTAAAGTCGATCAATGGCGTTCGAACGGGAAAACGTAAATCGAATGCTGATATCTAAACACTATCCCTGAGGGGTTCTACGGCATCCAGCACCCGATGCACGTACCGCACCGTCGATGAAGCTGACTAGAAGTTGGTTGTCGCGAATGAGTTTGAGGGCAGTGATAGCACTCTTTTTGCGGGACAGGCCGTCAAAGAGATTGCTCTTGTCGCCCTGGACGCGGGCGTCGAAGCGGAGGACACCGCCGTTGCGGAGACCGGTGTAGATGATGTTCTGGGCAAGGGTCGAACGGGAAGATCACAGGCGAGGGAAGTGGACTTGCCTCGCATTGAGCAAGTGCAAGGACATCACTTTGAGTGGGAACACGTTGCAAGGAAAGTTCGCTCGGGGTATGGATGATGACGACGGCTTGCTTGTTCGCTCCTGTGTACAGTCAGTGGGGGGTGCAAAGGATGCGGAGCGAGTACCGAGGACGAGACGAGAGCCGTACAGATCTGTTGTCCAAACGTCGTATACGATGCGGCTGTCGAACTTTAGGATGTGTACGCTGGGATGTGTGGGCGAGAGAGCGTTCTGGATTGGCAAGGGTGCTCACCCGTCGACGGGGGAGTCGAACGGCACGAAGATGACCCTACACTCTGGACCGAAGGAAGTGGCACTAGAGGAGGGTGAGACAAGGGACAATGGAGGGTATGGCGACGGACACGCATGTGGTGGGCGAGGTGACGATGGAGGATACCTGGGAGGCGAGACTGTGCTGGGGGCGCCACGGATCGGTGGTGCCGGATTCGGGGTCGACGGTGGACGAGTAGAACCAGCCAGAGGTGTCTCCGGCAAAGCTCCAGACGCGTCCGTTGTGCGTGGCAGTCTTTTGAGGGTCAGGACAGCCCGCCGGGCGACTGGAGACGCACCTGAAAGGCGGAGATGGTGCCCTGGACCGGGATGGTCGTCCGAATGGGATCGTCTGTGAGCGCGATCTGGGACGCGTGTATCTGGCTAGAGGGCGGTCAGCCGGCGCGAGGACGGGAGGGGGCACAGACTGGACGAGGGCGTCTCTGTGTGTGGAGCGGCAGACGGAGCGGAGACGGGCCAGGGCGCGGTGGAGTGGCGGACCGGGCTTGGCGGCGGCGACGGGAGGGTCGGCTGGAGGGGCAGGCGTGTGAGGAAAGTAGCGCTGTCGAGCGTCGTCCCAGCGCAGGCCGGCAAGCTGGCGGTGCATGGTGGTCGATTCTTCCCACTGTGTCTTCCATGTCCACCCTCCTCGACGACGACCCCTTCGCCAACCTCGCCCAAGCACCCCGCCCCTCCAACGTCGTCGTCGAGCACGTCCCGAGGCCGACCGTCGCACGCCCCAGATCCTCTGGACACGGCCAGGCCCGCCCCGCGCACACCAGGCCGGCCTTTGCACCTCGTCCGTCCCTGCCTTCCTTGCATGCGCTCGCCCAGATGAACGTGTCCATCCCGGGCAGAAAGGTACTCTTTCATCTGCAGTCACCGTCCACCTAACACGCGCGTAGATCCGCAAGGGCACGCCTGGTGCACGGCTCCCCTACGAGCCTTGGGACATGAACCTCGCCGCCGAGTTCCTCCTTGTCGCCAGAAACAACCCGGTTTCCCCCCCGCCTGTCGCTGCCACCTCTGCAACGTGTTTGGCGTCTCGGGAAGTCGCGTCCCTTGCCGATGAAACATCGTCCTCACGTTCATTGTCTGGTGACGATGCCGACATGGATTCCCTTCCCTCCCTCTCTCATTCCCCCTCTGAACCCTCTTCTGCCGCGCTCTCCTCCCCGGCTTCCATAGACGTAAATACCCCAATGGACACCTCCGACTCCACCACCCACCATGCTCCTGACGACGACGACCCTCTCAGTTACCATTCCGATTTCGACTATTACACCCAGTCCTTCTCTGACCCGTCCGATTCGGAATCCGACCCCGATATCACAAACCCACACTCCGCCGCCACCCCCTACACCTCTCTCTACAGCCCCGACGTCGACTCCCAACCCACTTCGTCCCCCGACGCCATGCGCCGCGTGAGCGTGCAGCGCACACAACCCATCGCCAGCCTCATCGCCAATCCAACCCAGCAAGACAACAACTGGCCCGTGCCTGAAAGGCAGCCTGGTCGCGAGGACGACACCAGAGGACGGCAAGCGAGCGCCACTCGAGGTAAACCCCGCTCCCCGGTTTCCACCCCCCCTGACTACACTTCCTCCTCCTCCTCGGACGATGACGCGGACGGCGGCACAGTCTATTACAGCCTCGACGGCATGTCCAATCCCTCGCGCGCACACTCTCGCACCCATTCGCGTCACTCAAAGGTTGGCCCCGGTTCAGACGACGACGTCCCGTTGGCACAACGGGTCCCGACCGCCTTGTCAGCTCAAAAGTCGATTCGAAAACAGCTTCACGACGAACGCCAACAGCGACGCCTCGAGCGCGCAAGGAGTTCTCGGAGAGCCGCGGATACCCCTGTACCTTCCCAGCCGACGGAACACCTTCCCGTCCCGCCTTCCAGGTTCCGAAAACGCTCCATGTCCGCTGCACCAGCACCTGGCTCGCATGCCAGACCTGCGCCTGTGGAACCGTTTCCGGTGCAAGACTTGACCAGGAAGCTCATGAGTCTCCAGGCCTGTCCTCGCATCCCCCCTGCAACGGCTCCCCTGACCTATGAGCCTCTCAGCGTCTCCCCTTGGGGTCCTAGTTATAGTAAAACACTCTCTCGGAGCTCGTCTCGAGGCAAGCACGCAGAGTATGCCCATCTACAGCAAAAGTCCTCCAGGGTCCCCGAGCCGCCGCCTCAAGACAGACAGTTGAGGGCTATGCGCTCCTTCCATCGACCCGACGGAAGGCATTCCGAAATCCAACCTGTTGACCACGCGGCTACGCGGCTAGGACGTAGTACGACAGCCATCGTTGCTACTCATACCACTCGCGCTGGACGCGACGCCCCCGAACAATACCCCAAGTCGAGTCGCGTCAGCGAAGAAGGTCGACGGCCATCCGCCACCATCCCTCGATCGTCCGCCGACAGAGAAAACGACGCTCCCCAACGTCAACGTCCGCCCGTTCCGCCATTACCGATCTCAGACTCGACGCCACCGCAACTCACAGTATCACGGGGGCCCGTGGTACAACAACGCATCTTTATCGGAGACATGCAGCGGTTCAACATGGTCGAGATTGCGCCTTCCACCAATGCTGGCGACGTGATAGACGCAGTCGCGAGGCAGGGTATGTTGGACAGATCGGGGTCCTGGATGATTTTCGAGCTGGCTCAGGATTATGGCATGGGTAGGACCCGATAGTTGGCCTATTCCGTCCGCGCTGACGTCGCTTCCAGAACGACCTATCCGGAGTTACGAGTTGCTGTCGGATGTTTCTGCCTCGTGGAACAAGGACAAGTTGCTAAACGCATTTGTCATCAAGCAAACCCCCCTAGCGCCTCTGTTGAGCCGATCTGTCAGTCGTCGTCAGCGTTGAAACGAAAGTTGCTTATCTAATCCTATAGGCTTTGCCGACGAGTTCCCCTACCTTTCACGGCTGGGTCGAATGGGAGAGCAAACGAGGGAAATGGAGCAAGCGTTGGATGGAGCTTCGCGAACACGGCGTGTGGTTGTCGAAGCGAGACACGGTAACGTTTGACGTCGCAAAGTTGACCTTGCCGCGTGACTCATCCTGATCCTTAGGGCAAGGACGAAATCTTTTTGTGTTCGCTGTCCAACTTTGACGCCTATTTCGTCACACGCCGGCACAAGGCGCCCAAGGGGTTCGTGTTCGCCATCAAGTCCACCGACCATCTTTCCATGTTTGAAGACGTTGCCGACTATCTTCATGTATTCTGTTGTAACCCCAAGGATGGCGACAAGTGGATGCAGGTCATTCTAGTCGCTCGTGTAAGTGGATCCGGCCTTTCTCTCGGTCGAAACGCTGATCCGCCCCCAGTCGTACGTTCTTTACCAGGAGCGCAACGTACTCTTTGCAAAAACCGGAGAATCCCTTTCCCAAGCGAAACCGCTCGCCCGTTCCAGAACGAGGAAACAGTCTGTATCCAGTCGCCCTGCGCAACCTCTTGTCCATGTACCACCTCCCTTTGGCCAGGGGCCGACTGCCAACATCGCCTTTGAGCCTGGCTCGCTCTTGGCGAAGCGAAAAGAGATTGCACAACTATAGCGTCGTGTTTGTTGTACGCCATCGTTTGATCGCAACTTGTTTAATTGCGAGCGATGCCTGTGTCTCGTGTAACTTGCGAATACATTATAGACGGTGGGAAATAACGCGCTGGCAGAACCTTGTCACCCGATCTTGTTCATCTACTATACTTGAGATGAAGATCCTTCTCAGCCCTGACAGTTCTAACTTACCTTGGCAGGCACTACTGAATGACAGTTCAAGTGGAGATAGGGATAGGTCGTTCAATTTCTCCCAGAGTACGTCCAGCGCTGGATCTTTGAATATACGACATGTGCTGGGCTTCTGCCACCCCTTCCATCCCTCCAAGTCTCCCTGGCTCCATCACCACGTTTGTTGCACACTGCTCTCAGAACATTGTTGGGTTGTGTAACCGAATGACTCGGGTAGAACACCTCGCTAGACTGGTCGAGTCATCTGCCATGGAGGAAGTCACATATCACAGACTTGTATCATCTTTTCCATCTGCATCTACTACAGGATGCATCACGCACTGGAGATTGACGAGATCCTTTTTAATATCTTCGGTCACTGTTATCCGCCCAACAATTCTGTGTCGAAAGAGGGGACTTCCGATCTCGCAGCTCTAGCCAGAACATGTCGCACATTCAAAGACCCAGCGCTTGATCTACTCTGGGAAGAATTTGAAAATGACCTGTCCCCAATAGCTCGATGTCTTCCGGGTTTTCTCTCCGAGTACTGGGATGGCTGGAACAAGGAAACGTATCCAAGCAACTTTGTCTGACGAAAAATTAATATACAAAGCGCTATGCGTTTCGTGGGCCTTTCATACAACGCGAGTGGGATACCCTTCAGAGCTACACATGTCGCATTCGGTCCATATCTTGGCAGGGTTGGGACGGTATTGGGCTATCTCGAAAGTCTATAATGAGGCTCTCAAGATCCCCTGGTGATGAACCACTCTTCCCCAATCTCCGCAATCTGCGACTCGCCCCCACAGGGCATTTGAGAATCGTTAGGGCTCTATTTCGTCTCCCTCTTCCATCCCTTGTTTCCCTCGAAGTTAATGTGCGATCACAGTCACGATGTCTCTGTGGTCTCTCCCTCGAGTCGTTTATAAGGACGACCCCGAACTGTATCTCCGTTCCAATGGTTTCTCGCGCGACGTGTGTGCTTGCCTCAGCGCCATTTGTCACTGGCGAAACCTCCGCACCGTGTTGTCCCCGGACTTCATATTTGACAAAGAGACTCTCGTATGTCTGTCTCGCATCCCTGCGTTGACCGAGCTCAGCGTAGCACTGCGCGATACAATCTCTGAGCCGGACCAGATCGATTCTGACTCTTCAGACTCAACGCTCGCCTTTTCCGATTTTGCGCCAATTGGGAATGAGGTCTTTATCATTGGTCTGCTGTGCGAGGTTCCTTTCCAGCACCAAACTACCTGCCGTTGTGGATATTCATGCCGAGGTTTCAATCCGTCCTTCCAGGGAGGATGTCACCCTCTTGGCCGATTCCCAGGCAGTCGATATTGGTCGCATTCAGGGTCTGAGGTTGTTCCAACAGTATGTGACATATCAAAGATATGTCTTGGAGGACAGGCCCCTGCTTTGCCTGGAAGACTTGAAGCCTCACAGGGCGTTCAGCAACCTCCGTCGCCTAGAGTTCAATATCGAGTGGAGAGTGGATCTGTCGAACAAGGATCTGCTGGTGTTAGCGTCAGGATGGCCGCATTTGCAACATAAATGCGGAGTGGGGCTGGAACACCCAAGGTGGGATCACGCCCAACGGTGTGCTACTACTTCTACGGACGTGTCGGTCACTCAGTCAGGTTGCCCTTGCCATCGACACGCGCGGTACAGAATGCCATGGATCACCGGCAAGCCTCGGGTTGACCCTTGACCCCGAGTTTTGCATGGATGTCCTCGACTCGTTCATCGAGGCAGAATCTGTACCAGCCATCGCCGCTTCCTTCTCTAATTTCGGGACCCTCGCGGGACGTCCATTCATTGCATGGAGGAGCGAGGCGTTTAAAGTCTCCCCCTGGCGAAAGGCGTGCAAAGAGCATTGGTACGACGTACTTAAACGGGTTGCGGATGCTGCTGCTTCGCGTTCTTGACCGTATTGACTACCGAGAGCGTCTCAACGTAATAAATGATATATTTGACTCCAAAACGTCCATTGAGACAAATGCAAAAATAGACATGAATCAACAGACTAATCAAGGCGACGTCTTTTGTTTCTTTTTGACCGGCCCGTCGTCGTCGCCGTCCTTGATTTTTGGCTTGGGTTTAGGTTTCGGCCGTGGCCTTTCGTCCTCATCCACGTCCATGGCATCGTTCTCGGCATCTTTCTTTGGTTTCGATTTGGCTTTGGGTTTGGCGGGCTTCTTCTTTGGCTCGGCTTCCGCGTCGTTCCCGTCCGCCTGCGCCTTGGCCTTTTTCTTGGTGAGCTTCTTGGCCGGTTTGGTCAACTCCCGGTCGCCACTCGCGTCCGATGCTGTGACGCCACCGTCCGATTCCGAGTCGCTCTCACTCGGCGAGCCCTCGTCACTCGATGGCGCCTGGAAGTCCTCGTCTGCACGAAAAACAGGGTCAGCTAGGGTCAGATCTACTACAACGAACACTCGACGCACCTTCCTCGCTGTCGTCCTCATCGCCGCCTACGCGCGGCTTGGGCCGTTCGTCCCCACTGCTCGCGACGCTTTGCATTTCCTCATCCGAGTCTCCCGCGCCGGCGGCCATCATCATGTCCACGTCGGCCACCATCTCGTTCTTGATCTTGACCTTTTTGTCCTTGAGGAACGTCTCCACGGGCTCGTGCTCCTCCTTGTTGATCGATGTGAAGGTGTACTCGGGTCCGCTCTTGGTGACGATCTTGAGGTCGAACGTGCGCGCCGCACTCGCCCCCATACTCGCCCCCACGCGAGAAAACACACATTGATGAATATCGGAGAGCTCGACGAGTGTGGGTTGTTTAGAGACGAAGAAGATGTATTTTTCGAGCATGAAGAGGTCGCCTTGGACGGCTTTGAGATTGGCTTTAATGCCAGGATGACCATCGCGGCTGCCATCAATACTTAGCGGGTGTAACGCAGAAGCGCCAACAAGGTGTTACCTTTGGAAAGTGCCAGAGCCAATGATTTTCTTTTTTGAAAGTGCACGGAAAACGCCCGACACGACCTCGAACGTGGGGTCTTCGTAGTTCTTTTTTAGTCTGTCATACTTCCCAATCTCTTCTCTAGGATAGAGTCATTCAACCAGAAGCAATACTGATCGAACAACTAGACGTACTCGGACATGTTTAGTTCGGCAGTCGTCTCTTCCTCTCGCGCGAATTGCATGACTAAATATTGATATCTGGTCTGACCTTGTCTAATCGGCGTACTGAGACCAAGCTACTCATGATTGGGATGACATGTAAAAAGCACGAGGAATTGAAAACACTTACGATGAAAAGAACATGCTGATCGTCCTTGGGGAGCAAGAATAATCTCGAGATGCTCGAGTAGAGAATTTTGTAATCGTACGTCTTGCCGCGAAGCCGCAAAAAGTCGAGGAACATGTCCACGTCATATCGCCCACGAGGGGTGAGCACAAGCACTTCTTCGAAGCTCAAAACGAGATCGCCAGATACTTGTCCGATCTCGGCCTTGTCTTTGATGGCATCGTGGAAAGCTTGTGCTGCGCTGACTTCCTCACCATCCTCGTCGTCCGAGCCAGCGTCCGAACCACGAAGTTTTGCCTGAGTGCCAGGAACATAGAAACGGATCTCAACCATCTCATCGGAAACATTTCTTGAAGCCTTTTTGCCGCTCGAGGATGAGGGCGCGAATTCGAGGGATACCTCTGTCCTTCCTGCAATGTTGGAGTTGGCGACCTGCTTCAAAGGTAGCTCAAAGGCTGTCTTATTCGACACTAGGAAAGCCAGATCTTGTCCTAAACGGAAGTAAGAACTGGCAAACCATCTCGGATGAACTCTAAAAGCAGACCTTGAATGTCGGTGACACCCCAGTTCCACCCTTTGAAGGTGACGTCTTTCACCTCCAAGGTCACGCCAAAGTGTTGCTTGAGCAAGCCAGCGAGTTTGTCATGATCCTATCGTGAGCGGGTCAGGTTTGCCTGCAAAGAACGGCGGTAACCGGCGCACCTCGCGCACGAAACCGTCAAATGTTTCTCTCCGCCTGTCCTTGAGCCCGACTCTAAGCTGAAAGTTTCTCGCGGCGCGAAACCACTGCGCCCATTTGATTTCATCCGCAGGTATCGCCGTCACCGCCTCGTTTTCCTCGCCCTTCCAGGCAATGCCGCTGCTCGCGAGTCGTAGTTCTGGAGTTGTCGATGAGACATGAAACAGACTGCTGTAGGAGACGATACTCACTGCCGACCTCGGTAGACAGACTGTGGTAGACCCGGTCGAACTGGGTGGTAGCCATGATGGTGGAGGGGGTCAAGTCGCGCGCGTCGTCGGATGTGTCATCAGCGCGTCGGCGCGTCGACTTGCCACTCGCGGCAGTCTTTCCTCCTCCACTCATGGACTCGACCCAGGAGCGAACGTTTTGCAAATGGTGCGCCCAGTTTCATGTCGCCCACCGTCTCGCCCGCATCTATAGATCGCCAGGCTCAACACCAAGTTGGAGGCCAACGGATACCCGCCCATGCACTCGCTCGTGCAGGATCTGTCTGATGGCGTGCGCCTTATTCAATTGATGGTTAGTCGCACGCGTTTCCCCGCTTTGGTTGTTCACTCGTCGCGCCTCTGCAGGAGATCATGGGTAACTGTCGCCCGTTCCCTGCGCGACCGTCGGGCTCAGGTCTCTTTTAGGAGACGTCTCACTCGGAAGATACAACAGAAACCCTAGAATGCGCGTTCAGAAAGCAGAGAACGTGAACAAGGCGTTGGAATTCATCAGACAGAGGGGCATCAAGTTGACCAACATTGGTCCTGAAGGTACCGTTGTTTCGAACACGATATTTCTGTTGCTCAGCGAGATCGGGTGTAGATATCATAGACGGTAATTTAAAGCTCATTCTAGGGATGATCTGGACCTTGGTCCTACGGTTCACGATCGCAGACATCAGGTAAGCGGTGTGCGTCATACGTAGTGTGGCTTTGCCTAAGGGTAACTCTCAGTGCGGAGGGTCTCTCAGCCAAGGAGGGCCTTCTGCTTTGGTGTCAGCGCAAAACGGCTCCGTATAAAGAGGTCGACGTCAAGGACTTCTCCGTGAGCTGGTCGGATGGCCTTGCGCTGTAAGGTTCACTTTTCTCATCGCGAATACCCAACTCATCGACTGTAGATGCGCCCTTATTCATTGTCACCGGCCCGACCTTCTAGATTACGACAAACTGGACAAAGTAACACACTTCTTTTCATATCATTTCCCTGGTTTGACATCTACTCAGCCGGACAGACACGGAAATACCCGCCTGGCATTCCAGGTTGCGGCTGATCACCTTGGCATTCCGGTCTGTGCTTTCTCATTGTGATCTGGTGTCCTGTTCTAAGCCCTCTTTGCAGCAATTGCTCGAAGTTGAAGATCTGTGTGACTCAGATCGTCCTGATGAACGTAGCGTTATGACATATATTGCGAGTTATTTCCATGCCTTTTCTACGATGGGTCAGTCATTGTGTTCTCGAGGCTCTCATTATTCATAGGTCATCCATGCAGATCAGGCGGAAACGGTCTCGCGTCGTGTTGAGAAGTTTGCGGAACTTATGCAGTCGGTATGGACGAGCAAGAACGATTATGAGCGCAGGGCTCGCAATGTTCGCAGGTTTCACCTCTCTTTCCTTTCTGTCTAACTTTCATCCGCAGTTGCTTCGTGCACTGGCCGAAATCCAGGGGCAATGGAGGGCAAGTAAATTCACCGGCACATATGCGGACGCCAAAGAGCAGTCCTCAATTTTCACGACATACAAACATACGACGAAACGTACTTGGGTCACAGAACGACAAGATGTCGCCACCCTCTTTGGCAATATTCAAACGAAACTTCGAACGTATGGGTTGAGAGAATATGTCCCTCCTATTGGCTTCTCGCTTTCGGTCGGCAGAATTGCCATTATTCTCCGTCCCACTCACGCGACATTGTTAGGACATAGACAATGCATGGAATGAGCTGCTAGACTCGGAGGCAAAGCGTTCTCGATCAATAAATGCACAGATACGACAGTATGTGTGCTACTCGATGGTATGCTGCGACACCTTACCGTCTCCAGGATCAAGGAATCTCTCCGGAAGCAGTTTGCAGATCTTGCCAACGACTTTTCGCAGCGCCTTCACGGTGTTTCGCTCGACCTGGCTGGGGTCGGAGGCCCATTAGAGGTCTAGCATGCCTGTTCCTTTGGTTTCCTTGTCTGACCAACGCCTTTGATAGGAGCAACAAGGGCAGGTGCGAAAGATACAGCTTAGGGTGCCTGGCCTGGCCGACGCCCTGGCTCGAGTAGCCAAGGCTGAGCATGATTGCATCGAAGCCAACGTGGAGGAAAACGACTATACCGTATTCACCTGGCAAGACCTCGACTTTGAGCTCGAGCTCGTCACTCAGGCCATCGCCAAGAAGATATCCTTTATCGACAATCAGGTGCGCGTTTCTTTTCACTGTCCCCATGTCATACTGACGTGTGGGCAGATCGTGTCGCGGAACATGACCAACTTGACGCCGGCTCAGCTGGAACAATTCGAGAGCACGTTCCGGTATTTTGACCGGGATGAGACTAATACGCTCGTCCTGACCGAGTTCATCGCAGCCCTGGCCAGTCTGGGCGTCGTATATTCGGTACGCAACGCTTGATGTGCAGAGGACAAACTTTGACTGTCGACACAGGAGGAAGATATGACTTTTATCTATGATCAGCTCGTCCAAGAGTACGGAGCGGTGACTTTTGAAGCATTTATCAATCTCTTGGTACGCGTTCGCGCTTTCATCGGGCCTGGCACTGACAGCGGTCCGCGTAGGTGGACATCACCGAAGACCAAACTTCACCGGAGCAGCTCCGAGAATCCTTCCGCGGGATCGCGGGAGACAAGGTGAGTATTATGAACGTAATTGCGTTGGTGGTATCGAACGATTCACAGCCATTCGTGACTGAGCTGGATATGAGGTTAGCTCAGCTCCCTGTCAGCGCTATCGATTATCTACGAGAGGTGCTACCTTCATCCAAGGATGAAACTGGTGAACCGGAGTATGACTATGAAACATGGCTTCACGACGTGTTTGTGTGACATCCTCACCTATGACAATTTGCATTGCATACGCAGAACCCAACGTTACCGGAGACACGCAGCATTTGGCGGCTACTGGTATAGATTAGTACTCAATGATTTCACCCGTCTAGTCAGTATCATTGTCAATGTTCACAAGGCGTTTTGCAACACGATCGCATTATAAAGGCATATCCAGTTACACTATGCGATAATTTTAAGCGTCGAAAGTGATGGAGGCGCCGACCTTGTGAGCAGGACCAGATGGGGCAAGGTCGTTCAGTCGCTGGGTGTCTAGAGCAAGACCGAACGAGGCTTTCACACCTGGTCGGAGAGTTTGAGTGTAGCCTGCACTTTTCGTGAGATGTATGAGGATGATTGAAGGCGTAAAATGTACCAAGAGCGAGGACTCCCGAGTTGTTGATCTTGGCCTTGACAAAGGCAGCGGAATCAAGGAAGCTAGCAAGAATGGTCAGTACGGTATATGATAAAAATGGTCGGACTCACGCCTTGGCGCCGACTTCGAGCGCGACACCCGAGGTCGTCGACTTGGTGTCGTAGACAGCCTTGGCGCCAGCTTCAACGTCGGAGCTGACACGGTGGTAGTAACTCGCGGAGAAGGTGTTGAGGTTGTTGAGGCCGTGAACAGTGACAGCATACTCAGGGGCGTTGTAGCCGAGAGCAGTCGAGTAGCGGGTGATCTTGCCCTCGGTGACGTTGTACGCGGCCTCGGCACCAAAGAGGAAGCCATCACGACCGACGACGGTGTCGGCGGTGAAAGTGGGACCCTACACACGCGTTGACCAGTGACATAAGCAAAACGAAACAAGAAAATACCTTGAAGACGTCAAGGGCGCCGCGTGTGTGAACACCAGACTGCTTGTAGATGACGTTGAAGAGGGCCGACTTTGAACCCTTGTCTGGGTTCAAAGAGGTGTTGAGATCGAGCTTCAAACCCTTGGCAATGTAGTTTTCGAGCTCGACCTGGGACTTGAGCACGTTGGCGGTCGTCCAACTCTGAGTGAAGACGAGACCGTTCTTGGGGTCGGAGTACTTTGTCTCGAGATCACCAGTGATGCCCTGGGTCTTGGTGTCACGGAGACCGGCGACCTTGAATGCGACATTCGAAGGTGTCTTGGTCTTGACCTCGAGGGAAGTGCCGGAGAAGGGATAGTCCTTGGACAACAAGTCATTGGAGGACTTGCCAAGATCCTAGAGAACGGTGAGGGCCAAGCGACAGGGAAGACGGTGGAGACGAACCTTCCAGGAGGGGGGGACGGGTTGAGGGAGGGACATGGTGGACGTTGAATGAAAGAGAAAAACGAACGGAGGCGGTTTTCAATCCGCCTCCGGGATGATTCGTGGGAATATTATCGGTCGCGTGCGTCAGTGACCAACCTCATTGGACATGGGCAAGAGCGCAAAACTGCACAAGCGACTCGCGAGTGGCCCTCCGTCTCCTCCCCGTCGTACGCTCATCCTGCCCAGAAAAAGACCCCCTCGTCGACCGCACCCCAGCCGAAACCAGTAGCGCCGGTTGTTCAGGTGCAATCGGCCAAGAAACGCGCCAATCTCAAGGCCAAGGCGAGGACAAAGGGGAATGGACATGTGTTGGGTGGGGCAGACTATGTCGCGTTGATGCTGGGGGGACGACGAAAGGCGGCAGACGAGGCGACGAAACTACCGCCGCCAGAATGATCATGACGTAATGCACATGTACACCCCGGCCAAGTTCCGGTCCTTGAACTTGTCCCACAAATGTTCTCCCCACTCCGTGCCTCCCTTCGTCTCCCCGCCCGCGCGAGACAGCTCGGAACAACCGCCCACAAGCACACGGACCATCTCCCTGCGTCCAATTCCCCCGTGTCCCCGAAGCTCCAGTTCTTCAATTCCGTGACGCAGGGCTCAGGCCAGATACCCACCTACAGAGTCCTAGATGGCGTCGGCGTCCCTGTCCAAGGGGCAGAACTGCCAGACGTCGGTCTCGTTTTCTCTTTCGCCGTCTGCTCTGCTCATCGACTCCCAGATTACCCCAGACTTTGCTCGCAAGTTGTGCGTTCCCATCCCTCTGTTTGCTTCGACTCTCGACCATGACACTCGCCGTCCACAGATACGAATACATGCAGCTCTTGCCGACGATGGACAATATCCTGTACAACGTTCAGCGCCAGGGCAAGATATCCTTCTACGTACGTCCCTTCCCATCACTTCTCAACATGGATCTAATCAATTACCCTAGATGACTTCGGTGAGCCAGTTGCCGTTGGTCTTTGTAATTCTCATCCTTATTCTCCTAGTATGGCGAGGAAGCCACTATAATTGGTTCTGCCGCAGCTTTGGCTAATGACGATGAGTGTGTATCCTTGTCTGTTCCGCCTGACGTCTTCCTCATGTCATACCAGAGTACTAGGTGCGACCTTTTTCCATTCCGACGTACTCTAATCATGACAAAACACCAGGTCAATACCGTGAGATGGGCGTCCTCTTATGGAGAGGCTTTAGTATCAACGCGGCAATGGCCCAGTGCTTTGGAAATCACGAGGACAAGAGTGGCAAGGGTCGACAAATGCCGATGGTATTCAATATGTTGCTATTCAGTCTCTTGCGTACTGACCTCTTCGCGCTAGCACTTTGGTTCCCCTGAGCATCACTTCCATACCATCTCGTCTCCACTTGCAACCCAGATACCCCAGGCAGCGGGCGTCGGATTTGCCCTCAAACGTGATCCGGCACGGCGCAACAAGAATGTAGCGTGCGTGTTCTTTGGCGAAGGCGCCGCTTCAGAAGGTGACTTCCATGCGGGAATGCTTCTTGCTTCGACCATTCCCTCTCCCACCATCTTCTTGGCACGTAACAACGGTTTCGCAATCTCGACGCCTGCGCATGAACAGTTTTATGGTGATGGTATAGCTGCACGTGGGCCTGGATACGGTATCGACACTGTCAGGGTAGATGGTAACGACATTTTGGCAGTATTTAATGCCGTGAGAGAGGCGCGCAGACGATGCCTTGAGAGCGGGCGCGCTGTTCTGGTCGAAGCCATGTCATACCGCGTTGGTCACCACTCGACGTCTGATGACTCGTTTGCGTATCGTGGTCGGCAAGAAGTCGAAAACTGGAAGAAAATCGATAACCCGGTTACGCGTTTCCGATTGTTCATGGAGTCGCAAGGCTGGTGGAACGAGAAGGAGGAGGAGGAGCTCAAAGCGAGGCTCAAGAACGACGTCATCAACACGCTCAAGCGCGCGGAAACCATCAAGCAGGGCGACCTTCGCGATCTCTTCACGGATGTTTATGCTGGTGAGGAGCCCTGGAATCTGGTGAGTTTATGGTTCGTGCGCCCGCGTCACTCTCCTTATGCACCATGACAGAGAGAGCAGAGAGAAGAGCTCGCCCGCCTCATTGGGAAGTATGGCGAGGTCTGGGAGCCCTGGCAGAAGGAGCTCAAACGGTTCAAGGATGAAGGCAAGAAGCTCGTCGACTGAGCGTCGCGTACCTGTGCATAGATTGGATGACCGCAATCTATTTCGTGTGTCAGCTTACATGATATGACTTCACCACTCACTCAGGGGTAGAAATCAGGTCCGTATCTCACTTGTTCAGTCCAATGTCCAGCCCACACGCACGCCATCACTCTCTCGAGGGAAACAACCCTCTTCGCGGTACTGACTACATGGAACACGCTCCAGCGGGCAACCAAGGCATCGTCGACGGCAGGCCCGAAGGTGAGCATGCGCCCCGAATTGCGCCCCCGAGTGCTCCTCACTTGGTGCCCGCAGGCCGTCAGCCGCAGGGCAGCTCCGTCCTGCTCGACACGGTCGTCGACCCAGACGCATCCGCAAGCAACACGACAGACTACCTGGCATCGCAGACCGCCATGCCCGGCGCGACGTCCCGCGACGTGTACGAGGGCCTCGGCGTCCCCGTGCAAGGCATGTCCAGCAAGGAGCTCAGGCATGACGGTCAGCCTGGACGCAAGCGCCATGGACAGGGCACAGAACAGTTTGGCGAGGGCGCGGCTGGTGAGAGGGGCAAAAGTCACCGAATCGATGACGCGAGCGAGGGGCATTGGGTTGCAGGCAAGACGGAGTTTCGAGCGCGCAAAGGATCCTTCTAAAGTGTAATTGCAGCGCGTACTACATAGTGGATTGTTGAGGGCGACTAACTTGAAGTGTAGGTCACCATTTGAGAACTTCTAGCTTAGGAGGGCTGGTTCAAAACTTCAAATGCATGCACTAGTATAAGGATAGAGCCATTACTGTACAGAGTAGCGAGTGATTACGATAAAACAGCAAATAAAGCTAATCAGTCGTGCAATAAAAGAGGCAACAGCGCAAGACATAGTTCATTAACCAGCGCCAAACCCCAAGGTGCCTTGGTTACGTTCCGGGTCACTCATCCTGTGCACTCGAACAGTGTTTCCAAATTGGACGTTACCCATATCTTGCGGAGTGATCAGAATGTACTGTTTCTTGTCGGATGCATTTGCAGTGTCGATCTGCATTGCAGTGAGACCAGAGGCAGGGAATGAAGTGACATTGACCTACTATCATGCGCATGCTGATGCGGCGGTTGACTGCATCCATGAAAACATCGAATTCATCTGAAATCGTGTCAGGTGGCAGAGGCGGAAAAATAAACGATGGGCGATTACCGAGACAGCGAATCGGGCACCCAATCGAATCCCACAATGACAGGAGTAGACAGATAGTGGAGAATGATTTTTCGCCACCACTCAGAGATCGAGGATCCTTGTCTCTGCCTTGAGTCAACGCCTGGTCATCAGTTTGTACCTTCAGTTGCAAGGTCTGGTTGACATGATCAAACAAGACTTTGCCATAATAACCTCGCTCCGAAAGGTGGTACTGGAACACGAGCTTGCAACGGAGAGCAATGTGACGTCGGAACTCTTGCCACCTATCCAGGCGAATTATGAGGGAGTGCCTCAATACCTGGGCGAGTTGTGAATACGCATTATTCGCACACAAATAAGAAAGTAATTTTACGTGGTTGAGGGTCGAGAGACTACAGATATCGCGCTCGGCATTGTCCAGATCGGCTTTTGCCTTGTTCACTTCGATCGTCATTTGTTCAATAGTGGCGCCCTGTCTGAAGACTCGAGTCAGCAAGTGATCGTCACTCCCAGTATAAACCGTACCGGCGCTCTCGCTCTTTCAGTGCTGCTTGAACTGAGTCAAGTTGCCGCTGTACTTCGGCCACCTTGCGGGGATCTTCAAATCTTTCACAATACTTCTCTGCATGATCGGACCAACTCGTAAATTCTTCTTGAAGAGTTTTGGCAATGGTGTCAATGTCATCGGCCTTTGTTCTCTCGCCATCGAGCTTTGTCTGATAGTGTTGTTGATTCTTCTGCGCATCCAACCGATCCGTGACGGCCACCTCAATTTTGGCCTGCACCGAAGTTGATTTTAAATCGTGCCGTAAACGTCGAGGTACTAACCATGATTCCACTACGGAGTTGTTCGAAGTTCTGAATCTGTTCCTTGATACCCTTCATTTGCCTCAGGTGGACAGCTTGCTGTTCATCGATAGCGGCTTTCCGTGCCGCGAGATCGGCGTATTGTTGCATAATGGACGCTTTCTCAGCCTCCGCCTCCTGCAGGTGATATAATATCAGCATGGACAGCGAGCAGAACGACCTAGATACGTACATCCTTTGCACTCTGTAACCCCGAAATTCCGGCTGGCATTTCTTCATTGGCCTCTTCTTGCAGTTGGCTATGAGATAATTTTGCCGCCCGGAGGTTCTCGTGGGCTTGACGCTCTAACGTCTAATAATACCATTGTTACGTTAGAGAGATAACCACATCTAAAGATTTACCGAAAGTCTTTGGATCTCCCGGCATACACTATCATAAGCTTGACGATAGTGGTTGGTTTCGCTTTGGATGGCTTTATATTCCGACTCGGCAGTCTGCAAGTGCTTCTCCCAGTCTCTGTGGGCTGAAGTGAAATACAGTAGTAAAGAGCCAAAAGCATACACGTACCGACGGGTAGCTAGTTCACTCGTCATAAACAACATGCTACGTGGGTCTCTGGCATTTACCCTCGGCAAATTGATGGACGAGCCACCCCCCTCTCTAAATCAGCGGTGCTGAGTTGGCAAGTAGTGACAAGAAACAGGAGGCACGCACGGGTATCTAGTCACTTTCATATGGTCGGCGGTCCACGCGACCCCACCCCCTCTAAGGCTTTTCAGGACATCATCACCAACTTTACGGTCCGCCGCGAGTACTGTCCTTTCAATATTGACCGCATTGATCAGGACTCGAAGCACATATGGGTCGGAAACCTGTCAGCGGATGTCACAACGTCAACTGTTTGACTCGGAAGCAAACGCACATCAAGAGCGCGCAAGACTGTCAAGACACCCTCGTGTGGCTCACCCGCCCTGTAATCGAATACGTCCTTTTCTGAGATGATAACGTTGGCGTGAAAGCTAACAGACAATCAGTATTGTTAAAATCAGAGGCATGAACAAACCTAAGTACTTCTTTGACTGGTCAAGAATTTTTTTCAGTTGCGGTCGGTCTCTCGCATCCGTGCACGCAAAAGACATCATTAATCTCCCCAGCTGTGCCCTCAACAACTGTGCCCATTTCTGGTCTTTGAGTTTCACATACAAGCCGAGAGGTCCAACGGGGGTGTCTCCATGCCAATGTACCCTGTTGATATTTTGTAGCACGCCCTTGATATCCAGGCCATATGGGGCCAGGCTGTTCTTCTCCTGCTCTTTGCACCTGTTAATCATAGTCTGGCATTCAGTGATCCGCTCTTGGAGCTGGCGTCTCTTCTCATCAGCGGCACGACCCTTCGACTCGGTCTCGTCCTTTTCGTTAAGCTTACTGCGTTTCTGGTCGATAACGTCCTTGCTGCGACGATCAGCATCGGCAACAACCTCTTTCGCGGCGTCGAGACGACGATTGATTTCGTCGCGCTTCGCCTGCGTGTGAGCCTCCAAACGACGGGCCTCTTCCGCGATCTTTTCTTCATAATCTTGAATGGACCTATTCAAGGCCGTCATGCTCGAATTCATCACATTTTGGTCGTTCTAGAAAGAGAACGTAAGAAACAGTACTCAAAGTTAAATAACACCCACTCTGAAGTCGCTAAGCTTATTCTTATTCACTCGCATTTTTTCCTGAAGTTCATCGCGCTGGGCATTTAGATGGTCAATGTTGCCCAGCTCGGAATGTTCTTTTTCGTAACGTTCAACCTCCTGGGAAGCAAGTCGAAACTGGGACTGATAGAGAGAAATCGAGTTGCCTTATAACTTAACATCGCGAACAGCGGGCGTACCTCGGCTGTTTGAAGTTCTGCCTCGATTCGCGGCAGGCGGCGCTTGGCTTTGGCCAGTTCCTCGAACTTGGCTTCCATCTCCTACTCGAATAAAATTGAATGCCACAAAATTAAAATGAACAACTAGACTTGCCCCTTGTTTAGCAGCCACATGTGCCCACGCGAGTTCCTTCTTTAACTCATCAGCTTTGAACCGCTGTTCGCGGGCCTTGGACGCCTCTTGAAACCGAGCAGTGGCTTCCTTGAGCACCGCGCGGAGGTCTGGGAGAATCTGCTTTTTCTGGTGAAGTAATTTCTTCGTTTGGTTGATGTTGTCCAGGCAAGTATCATACTCTTCGCTAAGCTGGCTCAGTTGCGTCCCACGAAGGAAGAACTGATCGACAGTATTATCACAATGTTGTTAGCACATGACCAAATTGCACGAACCTTGTACTTGTCAGAAGGGTGAGAGGCATTCAAGAATTGTCGTGCAGCATCTAGACATGCGGGTGAACAATCGATGACACTTCTGACGGCCGAAGTCTTGCCTTGTGTGAGAACATTCATAGGGTTATCAACTTGAATGTTCATATGGTCGCAAATAGCAGCCAGTTCGTCTCTCTTAGTGGAGACGAGAGTACCGTCCTTGCTCATAATTTTCCACGACGAAGCACCATCCCGAGTGAAAGCACGTCGAATGACGATACTTCTGCCATACTCTTTGGGCTTGTAAGCCTCTTCGCCATGGTTCTTGAGCACGATAGTGACCTCTGCCTTCCTGCGCAAGTGTTTGCACCATGGGATAGACACAATCACAATACAACTTACTGCTGACCCTCACGAACAAACGATTTAAGCCCACTACCACGTCCGGTGGACACGGATTTTCCACCGAGGGCGATCGTGATGGCGGACAAAACGGCGCTCTTCCCACCTAATAGGAGGACGTGTCCGTGACGGGCGCGAATCAACAAACGCATATAACCTACTTCCGTTATGCCCTTGAGGAGTATTACATCAGTGAACGTCGCTCGATTAGCTGGTCTGGTGAGTATCTTACCAATGATGAAGTTGACCTGAGAGCCAAATGTAAAGGTCAAGTGAGGATGGCACATGAACTGCTTCATCTCGACGGACTCGATGATACCATGTTCCGCAATACTCTTGAATAAATTGCATTAGGTATTCCAACGATACAGGTAGTGCCACATACGCCGATAGTGTTTCGACGCTGTTCAAGCTTGTGGCGAATAGCCTCGCCGTGGTCTTCCTCGAACCTCTTCTCCTCCTCTTCATCCGGTTGAGCGTCATGATGAAGATCTTCCTCTTCGTCCTCCTCGTCGCTGTCGTGATCTTGTGCCTTGTGCTTCCCCTTGCCATTAAGAATGGGTTTACTTTCACGTTGCGGAGGGGGTGAAACCACAGCAAGATCATCGCTGTCCTCCGTTCTAGCGCGTTTCGACGCTTGGGAAGAGCCCTCAACGTCGTCGTCGCTGTCAACAACATTCTTTCGTTTTGCCATGCTGGTGAGCACAGGAAGGACAGAGACGCGTGCGTGACGCGACGCGCCAAAGAGCGTCAACAAAGCCAAACAGAACAGAATGTTCCTTCAATGGACCAAGTCACTGCTGTGGGGCCTGGGCCTGAAGATCTACCGTTCGTGCCCATGTCCTGGCCCTCGTTCC
The DNA here is from genome assembly GCA_038094355.1 of Afroboletus lepidellus. Taxonomy (NCBI): domain Eukaryota; kingdom Fungi; phylum Basidiomycota; class Agaricomycetes; order Boletales; family Boletaceae; genus Afroboletus; species Afroboletus lepidellus. The sequence goes on along the minus strand of JBBPUA010000008.1, from coordinate 17,323 downwards.
CAGACTCCCTCGTCCTGGACTCTCACACCTGTCTAACCCGTACCCTTGTCATCCCACGTCCGTCAGGCAGTATCTATGTTGTTACCCATTATGATTTCTCTGCACTGCGCGTACCGGCTTGCTAGGTCCCCCTTTGGCTAGCCAGAAGATGCATTTATGAGCTGGAATGGAGGATATTAATAGGGGGCAAATATGCGCGTGCTAGCCGAGGAAGTTGATTGGCAGGCGTGGTCACACAATAGCGACCGTAACCAGCCTGGGCTCCACTTCAAACTGGGGGCGACTCGGCGGCCTTTATATCTTCTTTTTTCTTGTTCGTCTGTCATTTCTTCTCTTCGAGCCACCTTCCGGCTCAGAACCCACACTCGCTGTCTCGGAAATCCTCCCTTTCACGAGGCTTCCACTCGCTTGATACCAGCCCTGTTGGGAATTCGGAAAACCACGTAGATACCCCTCCCAGCCTAGCAGAGTTCGAAAGCCAGCAGGGCCGGATCTGAACTGCAGTCTGCAGCATGTATGTCAGCCAGCGGTGCACTTCCTCACTGATCTTACCTCTTCCTCCCAAGGTACGATAGAGGATACCCCCAATCTGGCCCCGGAGTTGGCGGTCCTGGTCTTACGGCTGGCGGTATGCCCCCTCACGTAGTTCCCTTGGCGGCTCCTCGACCTGGATACCCTGCACCCATTGCCAACCTCAACGTTTCGAGTCCCCCGCCTTCCGCTCCCCATTCAGGCCATTCAGCACAACCACCGCAGATGGGGCAGGTCCCTCCGGCACTTCGCGTCGTCACCCGCCCGCAGGCAGACACGATCCCTCGTATGCCCCCGCCGATTTATCAGACAGCCGTTCCCAGACCATCCGTACCGAGCGTGCCTCATCCGCTCCAACCACCCATGACTCCCATTACGCCGGTTTTCGTTCGCCCTTCAAAGTCCCCAGCTCCGCCGGACGTCAAATTCTCAGAGCCCATCATACGTGGTAACTCTGAGGACAATCTGTTACCGAAACGTGGGGAACGTGGGGACGATTTCTGGAGGAGGTTCAGTATAATTGCTAAAGAGGAGAAGAAACCCAGGTAGAAAATCTTGCTCTTCTGAGGCAGTCGTGATTTAATCTATCCTCTAGCTCATGGTTGACCAAGACGCAGAGCGGAAGTAGTCGCTTATCGCGTTGGGTCTGGGTGATCGGTTTAATCTTACTTGCCGTGCGTCCCCTCGAACCAACATGGTCCGGAGTTCTGACCGTGTTCTTGCAGTGCGCTGGAACTGGAATCGGACTCTGGTACTATATCTCACACACCTCTACCTCGAACCGAGCGCCCACCGCTGTTGGGGGTAGCGCGAACGAAACTGCTGGTTCAAGTCCTTCCACAGCAGCCGGGCCCTCGTCTCCGCATGTCACGCCCACCTTCACCGTGGCGCGTCGTGACCCAGTGCCTGACCCAACGCCACCACCACTGGTCTATATTCGCGTGCCATCCGAATTCGACGCCGTACAAGCTAACGTCCCAAAGCACAGCAAAAGGCACCGACTTCGCGACTTTTGATCATTATAACAAGCTTCTAGGCATTCTGCAACCCCCTATTCTTATCATGTCTATCAGATACCATCATTACATGCAACACCACCTTTGATTCCTCGGTTCTACCCCACACTCCGCCCGTTTGGGAACAGCGTCTACCTTAGACAAGTGTCCTGTCCTCTCGTTTATAATCGTCGCTTGGATGGATTTGTACTTATCACACATTCGACTGAGTCCCTGGTTACATCGTCTATATCCCTAAGTCGTCCCGTGTCGCTTTGTTAGTCTGCATCCGTGGTAATTCCATGGACTCGGGGGTGTTACAGTAGGAAACTCGTTCGACTTCGGGTTCTGCCCTTCTGTTGTTTCGTCCATCTTACTAACCTCTTATTCCAGCACGCGATGACCAGTCGCTTTGTCAGTTCTGAGTGTACGAACTTTAATCATTACATTGCGAATGTGCGTATCGATAAAAAAAAACTAGAGCAGTTGCGTGTAGGGTACTAAGTGTCGAGTCTAGTAAAACGTGACCATGCGTGGCTGAAACGTGTGGTTCGGTAGATGAGTATCAGGTATGACGAACAGACTAAGATAGGCGAAACCCGAGGGAAAGAAAACTAACACCATGCGTTACCCACGGAGCCTTACGGCGGGTTGTTTCTGTTTAGGGCGTGGGGTTGCTTTGACGCAATGAGTGTCTTCTACGATGTCCACTTCACCTTCGGAAGACAATTCCTCGACCTCCACTACGTCCCCGCTTCTTAGTTTACTCGCTTCTCCCTCTCGAACAGTCTTCTCTGCCTTCCATTCTTCCGAAAGTTGGTTAATTCGAGCGTGTAGATAGTCCCGGAACTGTGGAATTTCGTGATCCTGCCACATCCTCTTGCGTTCCGGACTTGGCATGGTACCTCTTGTCTGTCAACCAAGTTATAAATTGAGTGTAATTGGCGCCAACAGCACATACGGAAAGAATTTGCTCCACAAATTCTGACGGGGAGTTCATGAAGACCTTCACGAAGTGAAGCAAGTATATTCCACAATCCCACGTGTTTGGTTGAACGGGAACCTGGATGCGTATGAGCAATTGTCCCCTAAATGTACCTGAAGACAACTTACTTGGACTTGTTTGCCGACTGCGTCACGCACTTCGTCAAAGTTGTGCTTGTCCTTTGCCTCTGATTTAAGGTAGTGTTTCAGGACTTTAATAGCCTGAGGGTGCCGACTTCCAAGGGAATCTAGAGTAAAAATATAGGTCCTAGAGAGAACAACCGTGGGTCAGTCAGAACACTGTCCAACCAGGGGGAACGTACTGGCGAGGCAGATCCCCTGTTGAAGACTGCGTTACAGCTAGCATATCGTTCACCTCGGCTTCTTGCCTCTGGTCCTCACCACTATCTTCGTGGTCCTCGATAACGACCGGCTGCACATCTCCTGACTTGTGCATGGACCCATAAAACTGACTAACAGGTATACCTGATGAAGGTCTTGATACGGAGAGTTCAGCCACCTCATATACTGGATTCGGAACCACGTCAGTGACAGATGTTTCCACATCAACGTCCATGCTATCCGAGGGAGGGTGCACCAAATTTGGAGATGAATCTCGAATATGAATGCCTGGAGATGGAGGATCGGGAGTGGTGATAGAACAGGATTTATCAAAGACCGTAAGCGCAACATCATCCATCTCTTCGTTTTCGGCTACATTAGGTGTTGTCGCGCGTGTTGCCTCTAGACAAGATGCGCCAGCTTCAGGCTGTATTTCGGTGGCATACCCTGCGGGGCTTAGTCGCTCCAGCGATGCCTCCGTAAGCGTTTCTGAGTGAGCCTTAGCTGCCTCTCTTTGCTTCTTTTTCCGTGTTAGTCGTGAACTAGAGAGCTGAGATTGGGACGGCAGAAGAGGTGGCTCCAAGGTACGTCCAGGTTCGTAAATGACAGCGAGGTACCAATGGATGCTAAACGTGGGAGTGACTGAGCATCATGAAACTAGAGAGTAAAGGCGCATACTTCTCGTTGATAGGAACGATGACATATTTCTTTGTGAATAATGAAACTTTGGAGGTCCATTTACGCACACTTTTATACCCGTCTTCTTGACTATAATATATAAGAAAAGGGGCGTAAATACATGAAGAACTTCAACAAACTTCTTTTTGTTGTTCAGTTTCTTGTAAAAGAAAGAGCTGAAGACGTGGATCTGGTCCGCCAGCGTTGGATTCCTTACACGAAGATCATTGAGCCAAAGCCTGGTAGTCGATATATCAAGGTAATTGATAATCTCTGAGGGAGTAAAGCATACTTGAGACCAAATTCGATGAGGGTATCGTTAAGGTATTCTTCAGGCTGTAACCTCCTGAGATCACTCTGCATAATGCTAAGTGCTCCGGTACCGGTCGGCGGATACATTAGAATACTGGGTACGTCACACTTAGCAGGCTACCACGTAGAGGATGAATCTTACACTTCGTCGGGCTCTAACCTGGGTGGAGGCGAAACCCTCAAAGATCGTATTGCAGACTGTCTCGTGGAGCGACGGCAGGATGTAGATGAACCTGGATCCTCGTTCGAGGATTTGCTGACAGAGGATAGTTAGGACATATTCAATATCCAATTTATTCATCTTACAGCTCAGGTCCAGTCTTGACGGACGTCGAAGAAGGTGTAACAGATCGGGCGGGAGCTGCTGGCTCATTTTCACTACGATCTTTCCTGGATTCTCTTTGTTCGAACATCGCAGCGGTCCTGGTTGCGTAGTTCCATATGGCGGCACCCTTGGACGGCCTGAGAAAGGATATAATTGAACTTCAATGCAAGATAAGATCTTCACTAACTTCAGAATTTCAACAGTACTGGGCCTAAATTCCTTCCTGATCGCCGTTACGAATCGTTGGTAATCCGTAGCGGACAGACTGTGATCTGGAAATCGGAACGTCAACATTTCCTTGCCGCGGGTCGCCCCTGTAGCGCAGACGTAGATCAACAAAGTAACGAAAACTGGGGATGAAATCATACCTCCCTTGAACCCCTTGTATTTGCGTTCGACTTCTTTCCACGTCGATCCGGGTATGGTACAGAATTGAACCACAACATTTTCTTTCAAAGGTTCTTCTACGTCGTTGACGATCTGACATAGATTATCACTACCAAGTCAGTGATGTAGGGAAAAGAGACGTTACCATCACTGAGTCAGCATCTCTGTCGAGCCGGAACTCAAATCGCTCTGGAGGTGATTGACCCCATGTGACCCTTATTCGGTGCGATGCGGCTTCGTATACTAGTTTAAGGGGCGCAGATTCGGGATGCTCAAACAGATGCTGGCCCAAACACCAGGCATATAGTGGTAAATTATGGATCTTTTCCTTCTGACGCGTGGAGTTTGTAAAGTTGGACGAGGACGTCCCAACATGATCGAGCGCGTCTGTTTGATGCCTGGGCGCACCCTAGTAGGAGGGCATTGAATTACGTTTTAGCCGGTTGGTTTGTACTTACCTCGTCCTTCTTTTCCTTCTTTTTCATTTTGCTGACAACTGTTCCAGGGCTAGTAATCATTCCAGTGGTCAAGTCGACGGTATTTACCCCTTTCCCAATGGAGTGGCGTACAGCCGCCGGTGCAGAGAGAGGTGGACGTTCGAACACCTTCCTACGCTCACCCACGATATTCGGGGGTATCACATGTGCTCCCTTGGAAGGTGGTCGACCCGTAGGCGGAGGGGGTGTAAACTCCTCTATACACTCCTCCTCTTCCGAACCTTGAACAATTTCCGGGGATTCTTTGGCACGGCTCTTGCCCTTATTAGGTGGGGTGTACTCCATCGGGTATGTTTCGAAAGCATGTCGCTCAGCATGACGTTCAGCATGAGACTTTTCGCTAGTCAACAACGTTGGGCACGGCGATGATGATTTAGCGGGATGGGAAATTCGTTCACCGAGGTCGTCAGAGCTAGCGCTAACCTCGATAATCTCGGCGTCATTCCGGATAGGATGGTTGCGGTTGCTATTCGCACAAGGTGGATCGATCACTTGAATGTCTGGCTCAGAAAAAGCGCTACGAGGCGCGAGACCTCTAGCGTACGATGACGATGCGCCGTTGGACATCATCGTCGAGGAAATATCAAGCCTTGCACGCTTCCGCGCACGCGAGTCGATACTAGAGTGGTCCTCGTTCGCAGGCGTTGCTAGGAGAGTCTTGTGAACGTTAGGGTTTCCTGGGCGTCTGTTTTTTGGACGGAGGTTGTTGATTACCATCGGAGAAAATGGATTGTCATGAGGGCGTCGCTGGGCATGGCCTGTCAGCTGAAATAGAATGGTATATGGCGTACCACAAATGTAGGGCTGTTTCTCACCTCTTCGACTTGGCGAGATGCAGAAGGACTTGTGACCCGTGGGTGCGGGTTGGAGTGATGACGAAACCGCTAGTTGGCAAAGGTAAGGTGGAGCGTGGTTGGGGTCGAAGTCGGTTTCTCACATCATCGATACCTGGGACTGAAATTGGGGTCGGCGGTTTTGTCCAGAGGGATCTACAAGAAATGAGCGGATGGGCAAAAACGGAGCATTGGCCACTTACGCCGTGGTAGGGGCAGAGGCATCCCTGTGATTTCTCGGCCCACTGATTGACTCGTGCGCCATTACGGACTTGCGCTGATCAAGTCCTGTCATGGAGCGCGTCGTCGGATGGCCTTGATCACTCGCCAGAGGATGTCGAAATCTTGCGTTGTGGGCGGGTAGGGGTCACAACTGGAAGCGCGGGTACTTGATCATGTGCTACGTCCATTTGCCGTAACCCGATGTCTGCCGTTTCCACGAGCTCTACTACTAACACTAGAGTACAATTTCGATGCTTGTCTACTTTATGAGATACTTCAAAAGGCGATAGAAATCCGCGACCAGGTACAGACTCCCCGTGACGACAACCAGATTCTCGTGCGTGCGGGCAGTATGCCCGGTCTCCGTCCATTCAAACGCCCTCTGCAACTGAGAGTCGAGGGGAAGATTATTTGGGGGAGTCCATACATCTTCATCCCCGAGATGGATTATCTGCCGAACAGTGTCTCGTATTTCCAACGGCGGGACGCATGTCACCCACGGCATACCCTCTGGGGGCGTGAACTGCAGGGCCGCGACTCGCACTCTAGTCACCGAATCTTGGCGGCCATGTGGTATAAAGATCCGAGACAACGTGTCGAAAGGAGTCTTCGGTGGTGAATGTGAGAGTGCAACAATGTACGTTATATGCAATTTCGAGCCTGGTTTGAGCTGAGCAGCGAGCTCGGAAATGTAAGAAGCGAGAGTTTCCGCAGATGCAGCATTGTGGGCACCGTCCACCAAGACGACTGACGGGTCAAAAGTCGAGCCAACTGCCACGGGACGCGGTAATGTATGGAAGGTGAGCCTGCCAGGCCAAGAGACGCCCTCTATCCCTGCTCGAACAGTGTCGGATGTGATCCGCTGCAAAAGGTCACCGAGAGCTGTCCTGGCGGATGTATGTATTACCAAGGTAGAGATGACGGTCAGGGAGAGTGACAGGTTGTCGAGTTGGTGAGTGCCGTGCAATGGAAGTCTGGCGTGAATCGGTGACGGAAACGGGGAGGCATGAAATTCGATGGGCTGTCCAGGAGGAGGGGCAAAGGGCCGCCGAGAGGGAGAGAAGTAATACTCCTCGCTCGAACGCCCTGGACGAACGGGTGTGCTGAGGATGAGATGTCCACGTATCTCTGGGCCCTCGACGACGCGTCTGGCTGTCACCTCGACAATGGGGTGTCTTTGTGGGCCGAGAACAAAGGGCTTTCCGGACCTTGCGATTCCGGCTTTGTGTTCCGTGATGGATTCGACTGAATCTCCGAGGAACTTCTGATGATCCAGGTCCACGGCTGTAAGAACGGAGACCAGAATGGAGTCGTCTGGAATGACATTGGTTGCGTCGTCTCGGCCGCCCATGCCGACCTCGACCACCACGACGTCGAGCTTGGTGGCTTCGAATATCTGCAGCGCCGTGAGGGTCAACAGCTCGAAGGGGGTGGCGGCGGCATTGAGGTGGTGATCTGCGGCGATGACGAGACTGCGCGCATGATCGTAGACGGACGGCGACACGGGATCACCGTTGATGAGGATGGAGTCATAGACGGAAACAAGATGGGGGCTGTTGAACGTGCCAATGGAGAGCCCTGCGGCGCGGAGAATGGAGGCGATGAGGCTGGTCACACTCCCCTTTCCATTCGTCCCTGCGATGTGAATCGCTGGTCTCGTGAATGGTTCCAGGTGCGCTGCCAGTCGATTGACTCTTTCCACGCCTAGATGGATCGACATCGAGGTTCTTTACGTGTAGGTCCCCAACGCCGTTTCAAAGCGTGCCTCCGCTTCGGCTGGTAAAACACGTCTTGACTGACACCTGTACAAAACAGCCCAGATCCCTTTGTCCTCTCCGAATCGTTATATAACCCGCCCCTCCTTCTCGGAGACGGACACCAGCACCATTTCTCCCAATGTACGAGACAGAGATCGAGGTAGTTCTAACACTGGCTTCACTCGACCCCGCCACTGATCATCGTGGCTTTCCCAGGACGCGATCAAGCAGCTCCAGGCCGGTTCTACCCGTGCCCCCGCTGACTTGAGGCAGATAGCTCTTTCACCGGTTTGCACCCTAGAGCAATACAACTTGATCTCATCCGCCATCTACGCTGTCCTAGATGAATCACATCTCCATGCGTCAAAGACCGACAAAAGCATTCCTGCCCAACAAGCCTTGTGCCTCGCGAGCCTGGCTTCCATCATCCCTCCGCGTTATTTATGTTCGGGAGCGCAGAACACCTTCCAAGCCTTAGCGCGCCACTGGGCGGACCTCCATCAGTGGATCCTGTATCTGAAAAGCGACTTTGTAGACCAAGAGGGTGTTGACCTTTCATTTCGCCTCCTCGCCAAAAGGTCCATCGTTGACTTCTTGGGAATTTGCGATGATTCCTTCCTTCAGCACATGTTCGAACCCATCATCGAATCTCCGGGCGTCATTGCTACTCTCTTTTCTCTGTGGCGTCTGGAGACAATGGATAAGAGATTCTCTCCAATTGATGATCCGTCGTCTCGTCCTATGTTCTATACACCATCGATCCTGGATTCCTGGATGTGCACATTCTCGCATCGGGAAAGGTGGGACTGGCCGGAGATCCTCCGCCCTTTTGATGGCCACCCTGACACCCTCGCTGCCACTGCTTTGGATCGCCTCCAACAAGACGCCGCCCAGATACCAATCAACTATGATCTTATCGTCTGGGACATCCATATTATCACGGTCCTTTCCGTCAATGATTCTATCCGCATTCCCTTTCTCAACCAGCGTTCGATGACAATACTGACCAACATCATTAGTTTGATGGTGGGCCATTACGCTATCACCGACCGACACACCCTCGTTGCCAAGTGCTTATCTTATGGTTATTGGTACATTCGCGCCTATGTGGAATCGACCGACGGGCTGCCCTGGGTCACACAGGTCATCGAAGCTGGCCTCTTGTCCGCAATCCTTTCCACAGAACCATGGATGAGACACTTGAGTGGTCAGCACAGCGAAAACTGGGAGCCACTGTTCTTGCTGCTTGCGCAGATAATTCCGCAATATTCAGTGTACAGCACCGCTCTGAAGCCTATGATCAAGCGGTTGACTGCGATCGACGCGAGCGGCTTATCTGGAAAACTTGACAAGAGCGGCTTTCTACACCAATCGTGGTGCTTGTTCGAGCACGTCGTCCGTACCAGGGCAGCGCTATATAGCATGTCTCTCAGCAACGAGACCCGCATCGAATCTTGTCAGAACCCAAAGGTTTGTGTGCCGCGTCCTTTCCGCTCGTCTGTATCCACACGCTCCCGTATAGTGCGAAAAGTCTGGACCTCCCGGGTCATTCAAAAGCTGCGCAGGTTGCCTCCACGTTCATTATTGCAGCAAGGAATGTCAAGTATACGACTGGAAGAGCGGCGGACATCAAAAGTATTGCCGCGACATCCAAGCTCGTCGTGCAAGTGAGCCAGGCTCTCTTTGGGCGTATAGGACACTGAATGCTCCATCAGGTGGCCTCGTATCGCGTCTGTCGAAGCGCAACGTCCATTTCCTCGACCGCGTCATTGCTCATAACCTCGGTTCTCTCCGGGATCGCATTCAAGCCGCTGTCACGACGTCGAACGACCCAGTGGTCGTCGAACTGGACTACACCGAAGTCCCCATGGAAGTCGACATCGGGTCCATCCACTCGGTGGCAAAAATTGTGGCATGCCACTGCGACTCGAGTATCGCTCAAAAATGGAATCATATGGTCGAGCTTGCGCAAAAGTCGACGTCCCGAAAAATCCTCGTACGCGCCTTCTTGCCGGCGGGGACCTCTGAAAAGGTGAAACTTCAATGTCTGCCTCTCAAGCGGGTTCTTGGAGTGGATAATTCTGCAGCAGATGAGGAATCCGCATTTGACTTTAACGAAACTTTTGATCTGTTGTACTCGCGTGTCGGACAGTCACCTGGGATTGTAGATGCCGCATTCCCGATCGAGGCGATGAGAGCAATGAAGGAAAAGAGAGATGTAGAGGGAAGAAGGGTTTGATCAAGCGAGTACCTATATCAACCTTGTCATTCCGGTAATCGTCCTTCTATTGCAGCTACCTCAGCGTATCGTACGTATGCCATACTACTATGGACTAGGCACGACGAGTATCGATCGATTCGGAACAGTCGGTGAGTAGTAAAGCCCCAACTAAGTATCATGTAGGATGAGTATTTTGAGTACCCAGTGTGCCAACAAAGTCCGTCGATAATCATGATAAATGTGTTCGTACAATATGAGAAATGTCTCGCGGTGCAATGGTATGCACATCGCAGTCAAAGAGGTAACAGGAGTGATTAAAACAAGGTCACTAACATGTGCTGGTCATCTTATTTGACGGGAACTGATAGCCAGCTTGTGCCCAAGTCGTTATGTTCGGATTACTGTAAGCATTTAGGTGTCTAGCAAGCGCTTTGGTTGGACGTTACTGCACAGCCGATATCGAAAGTCACGTACGAGTTGATATATGCGGCAGTTGGGTAACCGGGAGGGTCGCATGTCAACGCGTTTTGTATCCCCTGCCGTTGGTATAAGCGAACGTAGTCGACATACATCTTGCTAGGGAACTGAAGGGAATGATAATCCTGGCCCTGGAAGGAAGCTGAAGACTGGATCAGCAACTTTGTCCTGCTCGCATGGAATGACCTGCTCACGAGACATGCCCAGGTTGAGAATAATGAACTATAAAACATTAATTTAACTTGCGTCCCGACGAGGACGAAGCAACTGACCATCGGTTCCTCAGAAATCAGTCTGGAGCCCACCTGCGAGATTGAGTCGGGTCCGACGGAGGCTGATGTTATTTTCCATGTCTGTGCGCTTTCGCTATACCAGGTGATGTATCCAGAAGCCCGATTGCTAGGGTTCGACCAGTACTCAAACCCATACGTGGCATAATGCTGTCCATTATAGTTTTGACTATCGACCGTAGTCACTGCGGATAGAGCTTGCTGATAAACAGCACCTTGGTAGGAGTTGAAGGAAGTGATTGTCGAATCGTTGATGGAAGTGGCCGGGGTCGCGTTATTGAACTGGTATTGATAATTGTAAGGAGCAACTTGGAAACTCTGGGAGACCTGTCCTGTGAACGGGGTCGTGGATAAATCTATTTGGGCTTCCAATATGTCGATTTCGGGTACACCACGGCCAACGTATCCATTGCCCCTGCTTGGACCTGGGTGGTCCTGATTGGGACATGTACACGCAGAAAGCCGCTGGCCGGGTTGGTAACTCAGCGGGCCACCATTATTACCACCCGTGGCAGCAACTGCTGGGTTACCTTCAAAGGTCTGGTTGGGGAGTGTTCCCAGGTCACAGGTGTCATAACTGTATGGCCATGTGCCTATAAATAGAGGTGAGTGAGCGTTCTATAAAAACAGTAATGGAAATACAGAAATGCACATACCTTCAGTCGTCCCACCGTAGCCAGGACGGCCCTAACCCACGAGTCAGGTTTGGCATTGGAACGACCCGAAAAAAACATACCAGATTGCCCATTGTCCATGCACCTATCACTAGTAAGCGACCGAGGAATGTGGAGACGAGATACTCACCAGGCCAGAATCCAGGGGACTGAGCCGACCCTGGTAAACTGAGGCTAACTTCAAGATATCCGGTGGTGAAGCACAGCTTGTTCCATGAAGTTACCATGCCTTGATGACGAATCAGTCAACTGGAAGCAACTTGCACAGGTCAATTCACGTACCGCTCATGAAATTCAAATTGTTGATAGGTCGCTCAGTAATTGTGATCACTAATTTTCCATCTTGCGTTGTCACCGCCTATAGATATGTTAAGGCCCATCATCGCTCTTGGTTGGTGTCCGCATACCTGAGGATCGTACCACTCCAGATCAGCCGTAGGCCTGACGTACGACAATGTAAGTGGTCCAATCACCTCTGCGCTCGTCGTTGAACCTACCAGTAGTGTAAATTGACTGCTTCCCAAAAGGGATCATCCCCGGGATAGAAAGTTCGACCGTCTGTATTGAATTCGTCACTGAACACGAGTTCGTATGGGAAACCGTCACTGCCTGTCCGATGGCGCACGGACGAGGGCGTGTCGGGATCGAGGAGTCTTGGCAAGCCAGGAAGATTTGGTACTTGTCCAGTAAAATTGATACCCCCCAGGTTGTACCCTGCCGTCGTGCTTCTAGTCGACGTGTAGTAGTGGATGATAGGGTAGCCAGCGAAAAGCGTGATTAAGCCGATCACGAGGACCAGTAGCGTCGTGGCGTTTGCCCAACCTCGGGCCGAGAATAAGGTAAAGTGGCTGTCGAGTGCTGCGTCTTGCACAGGATCCGGGTTGTGGAGAGCGTCGTCTAGATCTGGATCCTTTGTGTCCCATAGATACGGGGGAACCGAAGAGGAATTTGCCACAGTTCCGCTAGGTACCTTCTCTCCGCCATTCAAGGAGGAGGCTTCAGAAGGTGCGGCACTGAACCGGGAGCTCTGAAAACCGTTGTCTCGGGCTGTCGAAGGGTTATACTGCAAAATGAAGGCTACAGGGAGGATCAAGGAAGAAACGAGGTGGAACGCACGGAATATGGTCCATAACCGCCACCTATTGCGCCTGTGGCAACACCCTGTGCAATCGCGCCTCTGCCGGACTGAAACTGGCTGCTGAGAGACGTCGACCGGGCGGGAGGCCTGGAAGTTGAGCGCGAGCGCTGCATGGACGGCGGCTGAGGGCTCTGTGGAACAGCATAGTATTCCTGGGCGGTCTGGGTGGGTCTGCGCTGCATGGACGTTGAGTGGAGAGGAGCAGACATGGCAGGGGAATTGACAGCGCTACTTGCTGCGCCAAACGTGGCTATCCAAACTCGGACTGACACAGCGTCTCACGGCCTCGGTTCCCTCGAAACCGAAATATTCTAGTCTACATGTTCATCCGGCAGACCGTCCCACCACCGCTCGTGCCATCAAACACGAAAAAATTCGCTATCGGCGCCTCTCGTGCAGCCAGCGCCTTTAGGATATCTTGAGCCAACATCCCGCCAACCACGGCGCATACCGGAGAAAACTCGTGAGAGGCCGCCGCCGACAATGTGCTGCAAAGACCGCGTCAACTCCACAATGCTCTGACCAATGATTGCACTTACTCGATTAGCTCTCGTGGCATAGTATCAAGCGCTTGTTTATTAACGTCAGACGTCGCCAGCAATGAATTAGCTATCGATAGAAGCTCCGGTGCTTCGTCTGAGCGCTCCGGCAGCTTCCCGGCATGCGTGTGCTGGTATTCCCAGACGGCTTTGCTAACCTCAGCACTTGGATACTGCAGCGATGCGAGATTTAACACACCGAGTATTGCATGTACAACGGCCGGATTAAGTTCCTTGGTCTGTTTTCTCGTTAAACCAGACCATCGGTGGCGCAGGGCCATGTGTAATGGTGAGTACACTGCGCTAGCTTTTAAATTTCGGGGTGCGTCACTCGGGGCAGACCGATCGCTATCCCAACGGTAAGACGGACCTGGCTGAAACAAACATCAAGAAAGCTCACGGGGAAATGTAATCGTGCTTGAGCAGGTCGCAGAAAATATAACCCAGTAGACCAAAAGTCCCGCCAGCGTAAAACGGCTTCCCGAAACGGCGGCAAACTTCGTTTATACCAACCTTGGGATGATGGTCGATCAGCATAAGGAAGAGAAGTCTATGATATCTCACCAGTCCTTCGCGATGCCAATCGGTCACGCAAACAAGGTCGACGCGTTGTACCAGTGCATCGAGCGTCTCTCTTTCATGCAGCACGTCGTGGCTCACCGCCTCGACAGCAACGAGCGGATTCAGACTTTCTATGCGGCTTTTTGCAGCGATCACTCTCTGTCGAGTAATAGCACCACCAACCCACCATGTTACCCCATGTCACCCGGAGAAAAGATACAGTACCTTCTTCCCCACGTCTTCGTCTCGGAAAAAGAAACCCGTCCCGAGGTCCTCTTCAGCGACGTCGTCTGTGTCAACAATAACAAGTTTCCCAATTCCAGCGAGGACAATGTTCTTGATGGCTTCGGTTGAAGTGCCCCGCAACCGAACCATTAGAATAGTCGCATTTCGCATTCTGGCCGTCCGACGGTCAGTTAGACGCACCGGGGCGGCTGTACCTACAAACATATGAGAACTCACCTTTGCTGAGCTTCAAGACCCCACAATCGTATTTGGCGATCATAGACAGCTGCCTCAGCTGCCACGAATGAGCACGGCTCAATCAATGCATGGAGACACGTTCGACATACCCTCTGTGATCTGGACAGGATTCGATTTCGTGCCTTCATAGTCTGAGGACATGTCCATGTAATTTGCGCAGGCTGTGGTCTTCTGTACTTGTTGGGGCTAGAGGTTGTGCCAGAGCACGCGTCAACTGGGCCGTGACGTCGTCATGACACGTGACCTCATCATTTCTCCACACATGTAGAAAAAGAGTACAAAAATAGGCTACACGAACGCCGGATGCAACTGGAGTGATAGCAGCATGTCACGACATTAAGACCCTATGAATCCCGAAAAGCCAACAGAGGACAGTTCAACATGAATCTTACACCATTGGTATCCCTTCAGTGCTCGACGATCTGTCTCTGCCATCTTCCACTCTACAGACGGTAAGTCATTTACACTGGATAGAGTTCGAAGAAGACTCACAGGTAATTCCGCTCAATTTCGGATAGAATTGATAGAAAATCCCCTGGAATGGTATGACTAACGAGTCAGTAGCAGAGTATGTCACTTACAAAGAAACGCATGCGCTCGGGCAGCAGACCCAGGGACAGTCTCTGCTTTGCGAACAGTATCAAGTAGTGTGGAGGCGACAAACCGCACTTTGTGAACCTATAAAGTGGTCAATCGTTGAAAAGCGGCAAACCAAAAGGTCTCACCAGTGAGGGTCCATTAGTAGCTATAGACTGGATTGGTATGCTATCGGGCTTTGGCATGATATGGTCTCTGGCATACAATAAATCCTACCTATGGAGGATATTGAGAAGATCGCTTGCAACGGCTTCGCGGTCTCCAGAAACTTGCCGCTCATCGATGTTGCCTTGTAAAGAAGCCACAAGTTCATCACGGTATTGCTCAATGACAAACCGAACGAGTTGCTGGGAAACCGGTGATCACTAAATCATGAGTAACGCGATGAGGGGTATGCCTACCTGGGTCACATAAAGATTTGCCTGCATGACTAGAAACGCATTTAACGCATTTACGCGGGAAGCCTTTGGATTATCAAAAAAGTCTTTTACTTCCGCGAACGTCGCCTGTCTAAAACCAGTACCGCCGTATTCGGCGGCAAGGTGATCATGGTGGTGGGTATACTTTAAACGCAATGGTGCTGGTGCATGCACGAGGGCACCCAAGATACGCGAGTGCAATGACTGGACCTCCTCGAGACGCGCTGTGGCAAATTGGCCCTGGGGAGGCGATCGCTTGTCTACCCTGATGCGGACTAAGATTTCTCCGAGCAGGGCAAATATTCTGGATATATAATTCAGGCCAGACACAATTGCTGTCTTTCCATGGGGCTGCGGTAAGTATGCACTAGGTGTAATGCTAGCAGATAGTGTATTGGTAAAAGTGGCATTAGATGGATGGTAGTTGTCCAAACGAAATACGGACTACTCATCGTCAATTTCCTTTGGGAAATGGACTGTGCAATCTTCATCACGGAGACAGATTGGTCGACCCAACAAAATTGACATGGATTTATCGGCTGAAAGCGACGGATGAGGGATTGACTCTTGCGTTACGGCGTGCGCGTACCGCCGAAGAGTAGCCAAAAAGTCCTGCGGCGAATCTCGCATTCGATGGGATCCAATCCTTCATAGGATGTTTCTTCATGCATGCGGAGTGTGACAGCGATATGGGCAGCCTCACCAAAGGCGGCATGTTGTGTTGCATCATGTCCCTCGCAAAAGTGGTAGATGCAATCACTGAGGGAAAATTAGGTCACACAGCCAAGGCGCGAGAAAAGTCATACAAATAGCGAATGACGACGTGCATGGACGTGGGAGGATCATATGCAGCGACGGTGATGTGTCGACTGGCTTCGTAACACGTCTGCGCGAGCTTCCGTACGATTGCGCGTTCCATAGGAACGTATGATTTTGGGACCTGTACAAGCGTAGACGCGACCGTTGACATGACCAGGGCGAAGAACAAGGGATCACGTTCTTCCCTGCGCGAATGTAGATTGGCCATGAACGATGGCTTGTGAACACAGGGCGTGAGTGGGTAAACGAAATCGAAGAATAGGGCGATAATGAGGGATATGGTATCCCTAGGAGCAATGTCTTCTAGGCGGTGAGGGTGCTGATAGTATGAGAGGGGTAGAATAGCCGCTGGGGTAAGGAGAGGTAACGACGGGTGATGTTTATACGACCAGTCGTAGGCAGAAAATGAACCATAGGGTTCGGAAATGGCGTAGTGTCCAGTATCATCAGTTGGTGGGAGGATTGAGTTTGAGGCGGATTCGCATGAGCCGTCGAACGGCGAATGCGGGATGGCGCTGAGGGGGGAGCAGCGGAGAGAATCAACTGCAATAGGGTGACGGGAAGGTGAAATGATCGAGGAGGAGGCCTGAATTGATGTGAACGACGAATCAAGGTAGGAAGGCGAGGTGAGTGGAGGAGAGACGCGGGAATGGGTGGGGGAACAGTGGCTGGAAACTGGGGATGCATCAGGCGCACTAGGGTCGCGGGCATCCGACTTGGGGTTTTTGGTAGCAGCAGCGGCAGCCTCTTGGAGACGACGCAGGTACCTATGGAAGCTGGGTGAATGGGGAGACGAGTATGGGAAATGGCGCACAGATTTGGTGGGCCTCTTTTCTTGGGCTGGTAGTCGTAGGTGCAGGAGATGGCGAGTGCGATGCAGTGCTTGCATGACTGCTTAGGGTCACCGGGATTTTCTTTGACACAGCGGACTTTCCGGGCTCGGCAAGCATCACAACCTGATGACAAGCGTCAAGAGAGGCGGATGACGTGATGCGGGGTCGACGCACTCTGAGATTGGCGCCTGCACAAGGGAAAAAGGAAAAAGTCAGCGACGGATCAGAGCAGAAAGCGGATAAATTGACATGGCAGGGGATCACTCGACGATGGAGGGGAAAGGGTGAAGACAGCCCGGAGAAACCCCGGCCCTGCACACGCCGTTTTCGGCGACAGATTCCCCCACATCAACCTAGTCTTGCATGGTGGGCTCGGGGACTGTCATCCTGAACCCCTGCTAATTTAGGA